>CAJQZJ010032834.1:3955401-4025186 GCA_907164525.1 Lophiomys imhausi
CCCACCCATCCATCCTCCCACCCATCCATCCTCCCACCCATCCATCCTCCCACCCATCCATTAATCCATCCACTATCCATCTGCCCATCCAGTTGCTCACCCATCCACCCTTCCTACCCTACATGACAACATTCCATTTTCTCAGCAGTAACCAGAGTGCTAACAACTAGCCCATCAGACAGCCCCCAGAGCCCACATCATGCAGACATCTGCTGCAATCCTGCCAGGCTTTGGGGCCCCTCACTGACTTCAGGGTTCTACCTCAGTTCCCCAATCTAAACACCCAGTGCACTGTACCAGCATAGATGACCAGGCCATAGCAGGTGTCCGTGTTGCGGATCTTACAGCCACGTAGGAGGAGGTTCCCAATGTCCAGAGGGTACTTCCTGCTGTTCCACTCCAGGCTCCCCACGAACTGATGCATCCGGCTGTTGGGTTCCTCACAAGTCACTGTACCTGTGGGGACCCGGTGAGCATTAGCCATGTTACAGCCTCACTCCCTGCCGCATTCATTCCTATTCTGTCCAGCTCAGGAACTCTACTGGGTCTACCCTAGCACCATCTGTGGGCTTCCTCTGAAATGCTCCAAAGTCCACCGGTCACGGCCTCAAGGATTTGCATATTCTGTTCCTACAACCCAACCATCCTCTCCCACCCCCCAGTCTCCTCCTTTGGGGTTGCGTCTTGGACGATGTCACTGGAATGTTCATGACTTCAGTGACATCAATGTGTGTGAGTGTCCCCTCCACAGCCATCCATGCATCATCCTACATAGGCCTGCAGAGAGGTAATCCATGCGAGGCAAGAAGGCAGTTCTGCTCTTAGCAACTCAGAGTCTGATGCCAAGGGGTTTGTTAGGCATATATTTAAAGTATGGTACAAACTGTTGGAAACGTATGCTGGTGCTGACTAACTCGATACCGTGAGCACAGCAACACAAACTCCTTGAGGAACAAAGCAGGCCTACATTGAAATAAAGTCCATAAATATCCAGACGTACAAATCACAGCAAGGAGCCGGGCGTGGTGGCTCACGCCTTTAATCCCAGCACTTGGGAGGCAGAGGCAGGCAGATCTCTGTGAGTTCGAGGCCAGCCTGGTCTACAAAGCGAGTCCAGGACAGCCAGGGCTGTTACACAGAGAAACCCTGTCTCGAAAAACCAAAAAAAAAAAAAAACAAATCACAGCAAGGGTCTGGAGAAGGATCCAGTGTGGTCTCTGGTCACAAAGGTCACCCTAGTTGAGCATGTGGGCTCTCAGCCTTCCGGGAGGAGAACGGGTCTTGCAGTCCTTCCTTGAAGGGGCACCCCGTGTGCTTAACAGCTCAGGTTCCCTAGTGCTTATCTGTGAGCACGAAGCCGGCACCTCTCAGGTCTTTGCGTCTCCTCCTCTGAGGGACAGTGCTGCCCCTTACTGGAATGCTGGGCCAACAAGTCAGGACCCAAAGAGACTGTCCATGCCGAACATCTTGGGGTGTCTGGGTTCCAAGGAAAATGCTGAACTCAGTCCCTGGCTCTTCTCTATACCTGGCCCTGCCATGGGTCACATGTGACCACTAGGTCCTGGGCCTGGGTAAGGCCGCCTCTGCCTGAGCCAAGCTTCCTCAGATTTTTTTTTTCATTTTGCTGATTTATTATTATTATTATTATTATTATTATTATTATTATTTATTTTTAGGTTTTTCAAGACATGGCTTCTCTTTGTAACAGTTCTGGCTGTCCTGGAACTCACTCTGAAGATCAGGTTGCTCTTGAACTCATAGAGATCCACCTGCCTCTGCCTCCTGAGTGCTGGGATTAAAGGCGTGTGCCACCACTCCCAGCCATTACAGACAGCTGTGAACTGCCATGTGGGTGCTGGGATTTGAACCCTGGTCCTTTGGAAGAACAGTTGGTGCTCTTAACCTCTGAGCCATCTCTCTCTCTCCAGTCCTCCCCCCCATTTTGCTGATTTTTAAAAAGAGTTTAAAAATTTTAACTACACATCTGTGTGTGGGTGTGTGCCCATGTATGGCAGAGCCTGAGGGGATCAAAGGTATTGCAACCCCAGAGCTAGAGTCACAGGCTGTTGGGAGTCACTGGGAACCAAGGTCAGGCCCTCTGCAAAAGCAGTGAGTGTCCCTAGCCACCGACTGTCTCTCCAGCCTCAAATCTGGGATCTTCCCGCCAAAGCCTCCTCAGTGCTAGAATTATTGTAGGTTCTAAGGAAGATTAGAGAAGCCAAGCCAGTTGTGAGGGCTGGAGGGCCATGGTTTGGAAGACTGCATCTTCCTGTCTATGCCGCTGAGAGTAAGTTGCCTTTGCAATATGACAGAAAAATACCTGTGTCTGCTTGCCGGGCCACAGCAAACAGCAATAACAGCAGCATGGGAGCCTGTCGGTGGTAGAAAAGGAACTGCAGGCGTGTGGGGTGTGGGGCAGGGGGTCCCTTCCATGGGTGGCAGTGTGGTAGATGCTACTCAGAAGCCACAGGCTGGCAAAGGCACAGGACTTGCACTGAGCTGGGAGGGTAAAGGGTCCCACCCACATTCCACCTTGAGCCAACAAAGGAGGTGTAGAGAGGCACACAGGGCAAGCTGTTATCCCCTTACCTTGGAAGGAAGCCACCTTCTTTGTGCTAGTAAGTTCAAGGTGCGTGACAGTTGGAGCCTGTCTGAACTTCAAGTTGGTCTCCCTGGGGTCAAGAGGAGGGTAAAAAGTCATGAAAACCGTGGCCACAGACAACACCCTGAGGTGAGAGGCATACATACTTCCTCCAGGCCCTTGACCACTTTTCCCCGAGCACCTACTGTGTGAACACAAGGTTGAGGCCCTGAGAGTGAGAGGGCCTTGTCTGAGGCCACACAGCACATGTGCCAAAGGGTCAAGGCCAGCCTAGGCCTTTTGGCCTGGGTAAAGACAACTCAGTGTTCCCCTTCAAGGCTTGGATGGACTGTCTGGCTGCCTCTTCAGCCACAGGGGAAGCAGGGTTCCTCTGATGCCTGAGCCCCCAGGATTCCATGGCTTCTTACCCATCGATGTCTGCAGTTTCCACGTAGCATAAGCTACTGGGCTCCGTGGTGGCCAACAGGAGCAAGTCTGCCTGGGGTAGGGGCAAGGAGGAGTCAGGACTGCTGGAGGGACCTCCCCCAGAGTGCTTGTGGTGGGCCATGGTGGGGAAGCTCACCGGGACGATGCTGTCTTTGCTGAGACACACCACATCCCCCACACACACGTGCTTCCATTTCTTCCACAGGAAACTACAAGGAGGGGTGTGGTATCACAGCACAGCTTACTCCCCACAGGCCGAACTGCAACTGACCCGGTGTCACCTGGGGCTGCAGTCAGCACTTTTGGGGCTATTCGCTGAGCCATCATCCCCCAAGGCTCAGCTCAGCAGCCACTGCCTCCAGGAAGCCTTCCCTGCCCTCTTTATGCCCCACCATAGGGCCCATGTCTCCACGCTCTGCTCTCCAGAGTCCTCCTGTCCATGCCCTTTTAGCCTTCCCTCAAGGAGAGCCCCTATGTCTGAACGGTACATTCCGCAGAGTTGACTGTCAGGTCCCTAGCCTCTGTGTCCCCATTCCTAGAACCAACCCCTAGAAAGGTAGACAGCAGGTTCCGAACAAATGCAGGCCTGGGCCCTGGCCACGCTCAAGTGGGATGTATCTTAGAGCGTGTCCTGGTTACATCAAGTCGATGCAAGTGTCGTCCAGAAGGAGGAACCTCAACTGAGAAGCCACCTCCATCAGACTGGCCTGGGCAAGCTTCTGGGGCAGTTTCTTGATGGATGATTGATGTGGGAGAGTCCTGCCCACTGTGGACTGGGCCACGCGCAGGCAGGAGGTCCTGGGCTGCATGAGACATCAGGATGAGCAAGCCCACAGGGAGCAAGCCAGTGAGCAAGCAGCGTTCCTCTGTGGCCTCTGCATCAGCTCCTGCCTTGAGTTCCTGCCCCGACTTCCCTCGTCATAGACAGTAAACTGTAATCTGAAATAATCCCTTTCCTCCCAAAGTTGTTTTTGGTTATGGTATTTATCACAGCAACAGAAACCAATCTAGGACATGTGGAAGGCACTGGCCACCCAGTGGCCTTGACCATGGGTTAGAGTCTCTGTCCCCAGACGTCCCCCATCCCTGCGCTGACCTCCGGCCTCACCTCTTCCCCCTCAGGATCTGGCAGGGCCTGTTGTTGATGATCTTATCACTCCTGTGTCGACCCTGGATCAACAGAATGAAAATCAGAGAGGTGGTCCTGTCCCCTGTCCCTACTCTGCCATTTCCTTCCTCAGAGCGGATCCCCACAGCAGAGAGGCAGACAGAGCCAGAAGGCACCTGTCCATAGCGGCTCCCAGATGAGCGTGGAGGCCATCACACCTGCCCCCAAGGAACCCTGGGCTCACTCTGCTCTCTGTGTCTATGGACAGTCCCACCTTCCCACACCCTGGCCAACGCCACCCCAGCCCCACTCACAATATCATCCACCAGGTCACGGGTGGCCCGGATCATAAGCAGGCAGGTCAGAGGTGCGAAGAGTGTGAACCAGGGCAGGGTGGAGATCTCGGGGATGCTCTGTGAGGACCAGGAGGTCACAATCTCCAACCCCCTTCTCCTCACATAAGCCCCCCCCTCAAACTACCCTAACCTTCCCTTCCTGTCCTGTCCCCCCTAGAAAACCAGTTTCCTTCTCCTTCAGACCTGACCCCTGTCTATTGTCACCACCAGGCCACCACCTTGGCCCTTTCCAGACTGCCACTGCCCCCCAAGTCTCCTGCAGACAGAGGTCGGGGTGGGGTGGGGCTGGCTAACTTCCCTGTGCATAGTAGGGGCTCAATACATGTTTTGTAACTTGATGGTTGAAAGCAGAATGGAAATGAGATGCTGGGCTGGTGGGGTGCTCCTGAGACCCTGTTCACAGCTGAGGGTGGAGGCACCCAGCCTAGGGCACACCCCACCAGGTCAGGCATCACCCAAGTACTATGAGCTAGGGCCCGCTCCCAATCCCCAGAGCCCAGTCGTGTGGGTGGAGCTCAGGGAGTCCTGTAAAGCCCTCTGTCCTGAGAGGGCTGTACCTTCCTGATCCTGCAGCCAGCATTTACTGAGCACTTGCTGAATGGAAAGACTCAAGGCTGCATTTGCTGAGTGCCTGCTGGATACAAGGCCCCAGTGCACTGTTTGCTGAATGCAAGCCTCTCTCACGAACCCACCTTTGGCTTTCAGCACATTTGAAGTTCCCTCCTGCATGCCAAGGACTAGGTGACTAGCACGCCAGAGGGACTTTAGGCAGCTCATCCACAGACAAGAGCACAAGAGTCTTCAGTGAGAAGCCACCAGGGTGCTCAGGAGAACTGCCCCTCCAACCGATGGTGGCTGCTGTGACCCTGAGATCCCGCCCCACCCTGCCACCCTGCCAGCCTGCCAGCCCTGTCCACCCGATAGCCCTGCCCACCAGATAGCCCCGCCCACCCGCCAGTTCTGTCCACCCCATAACCCTGCCCACCTGCAGGATGATGATGAAAAGGAAGTAGAGATTGGACATTCGACGGAACTGCTCATACAGGTTCAGAGGCAGGAAGGAGAAGAAGTTGTATTTGGCTGTGTGGATGGCATTGCTCTAGAAAACGAACCATCAGTGGCCGACATGCAGTGGTGCCCCAGTGCAGGAGCCCTGAACTAGCCCTGCCCATGGCACCTGGCGGGTCCTCCCTTCCCAGATTAGAGACTCCTGTGAGGTCTCAGTCCCACCAATAAAGCATAAACCAAGCCAATACTGAATGCCTGCAAAATCTCTGGCCCAACATTGAGGATATGATCACCACAAGGCTTCCAGCCAGCATTTACTGAGCACCTGCTGAGGGGCGAGGTCTGGATGGAGTGCCAGCTGAATGCAAGGCCTTCAGTAGGCATTGGTGTGGTCAGAGCATGTAGTGACCCCTCCCCACCCCTCTTCCCCAGGATTCAGGAGGCCTTTGGTTCCATCGCTATTCCTGCAAAAATAAACTGGTGCAGTAACACTGGCCGCTAATTCTAGTATGAGGGAAGCTGAGGCAGAAGGATCCCAAGTTAGCCACCCATGTTACTACCTAGTGGAATCTCATTTCAAAACATAACGCTGAGAACTCCCAGGGTGGACCCTGGCACACGGTGGGGTCAGGCGTGGCACTGGTGCCCCGGGGTGCAGCTGTCCAGGGGTAGCCAGGCGGCTCACCTTGTACTTCTTCTGCCTCCAGCACAGGAAGCCCGTCTTGAACTGCTTGTTGTAGGCACAGTTGTTGGCCTTCACCTCCCAGGTGAACTCTGCAGGGAGACAGCAGGCAGCAGGAGCTGCTGGGGCTCAGCCAGGACAACCGCAGCAGCCAGCGCAGTCGCCCTGGAGCCTGAAGGCTAATAGGCCCCCAGGGGCCCCAGGTACAATGGATGCCCATCGCAGGCCAGGAACTTGGTAAACATCAGGACTGGACAGGAGAGTGCTGCTGGGCCCAACAGGTCCCTTGTAGTCGATGGAGGGTGGTAGGTGCAGCGACAGGTGGACTCTCAGTGTCCCTTACCCCCAAGCCACTTCGGCTCAGAGACCAGGGTTTCAGGAAGTCCCTGATCACCTGATCACAGCCCCAGTCGTGGCAGCACCATTTGGGTATGTAGTGCCAACTGGAGGAGGACCCGTCTGTCACCCTGCTTCTCCCTCACCTCCCTGCCATACTGTGATATGGGAGCGCACCTGTGTCTTTATCCTCTAGGTCATCCCCAAGGTGGATATCATCCATGTTGGTGAGGCTGTGGGGTTGGGAAGAAAGAGCCCTACGTCACAACCACCCTGCCTCCATAGTCTTTCTGGACCGTGTCGCTGGTCTCAGGAAACTTTGGGTCTGCTTTCTAAAATACTGCCTCATAAAACAGACTGGCAATCCCACCACCTAGGAGAGGCTGAAGCAAAGTGTGGCTTCCAGGGGTGGAGAGATGGCCCAGTGGCAAAGGACACCAACTGCTCTTCCAGTGGGCCCAGGTTCAAATCCCAGCACCTACATGGAAGCTCACAACTGTCTGCAACTGCTACTGTCTGTCACTCCAAGATCTGACACTCTCATATAGACATTCATGCAGACAAGACACCAATGCACATAAAATAAAGGAAAATAATTTTTTTTAAAGTATGGGTTCAAGTTTCAGCCTGGCCTGGGATGTGCAGCAAGACCCTGTCTTGGAATAAATACAAAGGCTGGGGTATAGCTTAGAGTGTATCTCATCTGTCTGTCTATCACCTTTTCATATGCATCTCAACACTCCTCTCTGGGCATTACACCCCTCATTCACAGTGATCATCCAGATGAGGGAACCCACCTGTGAGATGCTGTAGCCTCCAGCAAATAAGCCCTGGTTGGCCCCTCCAGTCTCCTCTGTGCCCCTCCTGTCCCACTTGCTCCTGCAAGGCCCAACTGTGACCTCACACTTGCTCAGTCCATGTTTACTGACTCACCCCATGGATACAAGGGGTTATATGAGCACGGAGCCATGTTATAATAAATCTGGCCTGGTGTGGTGGCACACGCCTTTAATCCCAGAACTCGGGACACCAAAGCAAGCAGATCTCTGAGTTCAAGGCCAGCCTCGTCTACATAGTAGGACCCTGTCAAAAAAAACAAAAAACAAAAAACAAAAAGATCTGGCCATGGAACTGCTAAGTGTGGAGACAGATGTTGTCAACTTCATAATTTTTCTTCTTTGATACAGGGTCTCAGTATGTATAACACTCTGGCCTTGAGCTCTTGATTCTCCTGCCTCAGTCTCCTGTACTAGTGAGGACAACAGAGGAGTGCTACCACACCTGACTGGGTCTAGGAACTTGAGCCTGGCGTTGTACCTGGGGAACCTGGTACACTACCTGGTACTGTAGCACTACAAAGCTACACTGTTTGTACCTAAGCAATGAGCAGTCACTCTCCCTCCTGGCAGCCCTTCACCTCCCTACCCCCAGCACTCCCATCAAAACCCCAGCTTGCCCCACCCTGTCCACAGCACCCTCCCTTCCCTGACGGGGGGGGGGGGGGTGCCTTGCTCACCCTTCAGATCTCATTCTGTACTTCCCAGACCGGCCTGTCTGGATCCTGCGCCTCCTGGGGGCTTCCTGAGTAACTGGGAGGTCCCCCATCTTGCCTCTGGTCATCTCTCTTCTAGATCTTTCACGGTCTTACTATCTGCTGAATCCCTCATCTCCCCCAGGGACTGTTGGTGTGTCTGAGTCATGTGTGTCCCCAGGGTATCTGGGGGCCCGGCCTCCTCCTCGCTCAGCTCTGGGTCCTGGGAGACTGGGACCGTTTTCACCTGATTATCAGATGAGGAAAACTGAGGCTGGAGTGTCGTGTAGGAGGGATGGGTGTAGAGACTCTTGGAGGCAGCTGAGATTCTGGGGACACTCTAGTCCAGTGGTTCTCAACCTTCCTAACCCTGCAACACTTTAATACAGTTCTTCATGTTGTGGTGAAGAATCCCAATCTTAAAATTATTTTCATTGTTACTTCGTAACTGTGTTTTCAGATGGTCGTAGACAACCCTGTGAAGGGTCTTTCAACCCCGAAGGTGTCCGCCACCCAAGTGTTGAGAACCGCTGCTGTAGTCAGTCTTCCTTTCCTAAGCTTATGTAGGGCAGGAATACTGCCCACTCACCAGACACCCCATTAGCAGTATCCCCCAGAGGCCACATTACAGCCCCAGTCAACAGACTGTCCTGTCGGTAACCCCCAGCTCGGTGTCTGGTTGTATGGACCTCAAGGGGGGGCCGTCTCCTGCCCCCAGTGCTGACACCCCAAGCCCGAGACCCCCAGAGCACAGACTGGTCACCCTGGCGCCCAGGGATGCACAGCTCGTGAGCATCGGGTCTCACCTGTGAGGGCCGGGTTTGGTGGGGCCGGGATGCCTAGGACAGGCCGCCAGAGGCGTCCAATGCCGCCGATGTTGTGGAGCTGTTAGCCTGGTGTTAACGGGTCTAAAACGGGCGGCGCGGGCTCGGGGAGCGGGGCATTGTGAAGGGGCGGGGCCTACCGCAGCCTTAAGGCCTGCGGGGCTAAAGGAAGGAGAGAGAAGTGGGGGACCAGAAATCAGGGGCGGGGCTGGAGAAGGCGGGGCCTAGTTGAGTGGCAGAGGGGGCTTGGTGGGTAAAGCCACGCCTCGTGGGTGGTATCACGTCTCATGGGTGGAGCTATGGCTTGTGGGCGGAGGCATGCATCATGGGCCAGGAAAGAGGGAAGGGGTTTGGGCACAAGTAGAAAGAAGTTGGGGCAGAAAAGCCTTGCTGAAGAGGTCAGGCAGGCGGGCAGGTGGGGATCAGGAGCCTCTGGGGGCGAGGCCAAGATAACGCCAGACCTAGGAGAATTGTGAAAGGGTTAAGTCATGATTCAGGGGGCCAGGGCACAGAAGGATGGAGAGCTACCAGAACAGGGCAAGGCAGGAGGGGTACCCGGCGGAGGTGGGTCAAGGGTTTGGGCTTCACTCTTCAGGGCAGGAGTTGAGAAGCACAGACTGGCCTCAAGCTTGCTATGCATCAGAGGACAGAAGATGACCTTGAACTGCTAATCCTCCAGCCTCCACCTCCTGAGCGCGGGGACGGAATCTGGGGTCTCAGGCCAGCACTCTATCACTGAGCGACGTCCCCTGCATTTGGGAGGAGGGTCTTTCAAGAGGGCTAAGTATAATCCGGCCCCAGAATGCCTCGTAGACTGGACGTTGCTGAAGGCCAGTGGTGCCTGGCGGGACTTGGAGTGGGAAGGTTGCACAAGTTAATTGCACACTTAAAGTTAAAGCATGTCTGAGCCAGGTACTTGGCTTGTGTGTTCGTAGCCCGTACCCAGGTGCCTCTGGGAATGAGTGCAGGCAAGGAGCTGGTGGCCCTGTTGAGCACCTGTGTACAGTGAACACATACTATTGGCATTAGCCAAAGGAGCTGGGCCTGGCCAGGGTGCTTCCTGAAGACACTGGAGAGGAATGAGGCACCCTGAACAGGGGTCCTATCAGCCCCCTCACCTTTTCAGGACAGCCAGCCCCAAGGCCCCTCCCTCTAAGACAGCCCTCCTTGGTTGTGTGTCCACCTGGTCTTCTGGTGTTTGCTGAGTGCCTTACAGGCAGAAAATGAATGAATGGTGGCTGGGATAGAGGGCACTCGGGACCTAGCGTCCGCCATCAGAGTAACAATTTTTGGAAGGTTCCTGAACACTTACCTTTGGAAGCTTTGAGTACAAGTCAGCCTGATCACTGGAGTGAGCCAAAGAAATTGTCCAATTCACTCAACATTAATCTAATGGACATCTGATCAAATCTTTTTCACATTCTTTCAGATGGCCTTTATCAGGGAGACCAGCTACCCTGATTTATACAGGAGAATGAGGGGTTATCACTGTGGGGAGGGCTTCCCCACCACCCCACCCCACCCAGATACAAAGGTCATCCTGAGGTTTTCAATGCAGAGCCAGGGTTGGCTAACAGAAAGTTCCTTCCAGGCTGGTCTTCTGCCCTGGGAACAAACCTCCAAGGGACCTGGGAGTAGGGATTGGCAGACACACACACACACACACCAAGGCACCCAAGACAGACCTGAGCTTTTGTGAATAATCAATACCGCTTGTTTTTATTTATTAAAAACTTGTTTACAGAAGGTAGAGGGACAGATTGGTCAAGAGAACACCTGAGGGCTGATGTCTGGCTTAGCCAAGGTAGCTTCCTCAGACCCTACAGCTCCCTGCACACCAACATGGATGGCCCTGGGAAGCTGCTCTGGCCATGGGCTGCAGCCCCTGCAGGCGGCTTGAGGGAGCATTTGGACTGGGCTCGCCGCACAGAGCCCTGACCCTCACACCTGGGTTATCCTGAATAGGTCTAATTCCAGCTAGCTGAGTCTGCAACCAATGGCTCCAGGCCTCCCCTCTGCCCCACAGATAACTGCCAAGAGACAGCCTATCGAGCCGAGGTCACGTGGGATGAGGGCTGCAAAATTTCCTAGCCTTGATGGCTAGGCCCTTTTTCTCACGACACTTGGTGGCAGGGACTCCAGGTCTCCATCATGGACCTTGTCTGAATAGCTGGGCTCATAACAGGCAAAAAGAAATGAAGGCACACCACCAGCCTGCACTAGGGACACAGCAGCATGGTGACCCTCAGGGAGGAGCTCATAAGCACAGCCTACCTAGAGCTCTGAGCTGTCTCACAAGGTTCCCAGAGCATGATGGCATGGGCCCAGGGGGCCACTTGGGGTGAAAGTTGGTTTTTGGGCAAGAGAGTCATTTTCCTTGACCCTGGCCACTAGCACAGGAGCCACGTGGGGGTGTGTCTGGGTCCTGCCTGGGTCCCAAAGCACCACACACTATGAAATCTAAAGTTCATACAAACATTTATTTTGTTCCTACCCACAGAGGGAGTCAGCAGCCCCCAGGGTGATGGCCTAGAGGCCCTGGAAGGCCAAGCTTGGGGGCTGGCTTGGCTCTGAGGTTGGGGAGTCCTGGCGGGCTGGGGTGAGTTCTGGAGACCACCCTACAAGGCAGGGCAGACATCCAGGCCCATGGGACTAACCATGTGGGGTTTGGTCCCTGGATCCCACCGGCACAAGGGCTGGACTCCTCAGCTGAGGAGGTGTGCAGGTTAGCAGGTTTAAATTAAAAATTAATAAAAATAACAGTATAAAGTAAAAAAAAGACAACCCTAGTCTCAAACCATGAGGGTTTGTCCTGTCACCTGTGTTATATACAAAGGATCAGAAGATAGGGCCCATTGCCTGGAGCAGTGGGATATGGGCATGGGGGCTGGCTGGGGCACAGGGACCAGGCCAGTTCTGCTCTGAGTGGCGGCAGGCTCCAGGGGACAGGACTGGGGGGAGAGGGACAGTGGTGACACATAGGATGGTGTGGGGTTGGTCTCAGCTGGTCTCAGCCCCATCCAGCTCTGGGCCAATCCAGACCTGCAGCCTGAGCTTGGGAGGCACAGGATCAGCTGTCATGTTTTATTACACAGTTTGAAAAGAGGCTGAGGGACAGGGGCTGAGGGCAGCCAGGGTTTAAAGGGGGGGTGGCGTGGTAATGGCGGTGGCGGGTGGGGAGTCACCGCTTGGTCTTGGCGTCTTCTCGGATCTTCCAGATGACAAGGTGCATACAGGCGCTGGCGTCCTCACTGGAGCTGTGCCCATCCACTGCAGGGCAGACAAGGTCAGCATGGTCCTGACTTCCTGCAACCCCCATCCCCCACCCCCACCCCCTGGCTCTTCACCATTGTCTTGGATGATCTGTCTGAGGTAGTCGGCCATGAGGTTCCGCAGGGAGCGCTTATAGGGCAGGCCCAGGCGGTGCGGGAACAACACAGATGTGTCCACCACCGTGCCATGGATGACCTACAGGGAGGCAGGTGGGTGGTAGAGAGGGCCCGGTGAGCAGGGCCTCCCGTCCTCAGCCACAGAGGGCACAGCTACCTTGAGGGCCAGCAGGTCGCTCTCTAGGCTGTGTCCGATGAGGATGGTGTCAGCGCTGAACATGCTCAGCAAGACGGCCTGCACATCTCGCAGCGTGATGCTTGTGTCCACGAGGTCGGCCTCTGTCACCCCTGAGAACCTGCAGAGGGCCGGATGCGAGAGGGGCGTTGGGCCGGGCAGGACAGGGGCAAGGCTGGGGTCCCGCGGTAGGCCGGGACACACCTGGTGTTGTAGTCGACAACTTCATTGTCAGGCTTGACGAAGGTGTCATACACGACCTGCATGTCTGTGTCCACGACTGTGACTCGGGTCAGCTCCAGGCCGTATGTAGTGTAGGACTGAGGGCGTGACATGGGTACCAGATGCAGCAGCCACCCTCCCCGGCCCGCCTTCACTGTGCACCACCAGCCAGAGCTGCTGCACAGACCCTGTTCAGGGACACCAGGGGAGCTACCAAGCAGAGGAGGTGCAGGCTGAGAACTAGGAGAGCCCTTCCCAAGCGGGCTGACTAGCCCGACAGCACAGATAGCAGCCGGCACCGTGGAGTTGGTGACAGTTGCCCATTCTCAGCCGCCTCCCTTCCTCCCCCTCCCCTGGCGCAGCACCCAGACTCACCATCTCACAGTCGAGGGCGAAGACCCCTGCATGGGCATCTTCTGGCAGCTCCTTCTGGAAGGTGCGCACGAAGCCCTCCAGGTTCTCCTTCCGGCCGTCCTGCACGTGTTGCTGGGGAACATGGAGGTCAGCAGCAGGGCCAGCACAGGCCAGACATGACACCCAGGACCCCCACGCCCTGCGAGGCAGCTGCGGCACAGTGCTCAGCTGTGGCCCTCAAGGTCTGTGTGGAGGCCGAGAAGTCAAGAGTGGGGCTGCACACAGCAGGACTTACCTTGGCGACCTGACAGCCCACAGAGCCGACGGCAGCTGAGCAGCACATATACTGGGTCTCCCAGCCCCCAGCCACTGGCCAAAGACAGAATCGGTGTTCAGGGCTCGCGAGGCACCCTGCCCACCCTGTCAGGGACGAGGACAACTCAGGGAAGGGATCTGGGCCAGCAGTGTCTCAAGCTCATGAAGGACTGGGGACAGTCCCCTCCCCCCAGGACACTGCAGGAGTGAGACAAGCAGACCCTGTGCTCTGCAAGAAACATCTAGATTACAGAGGGCCGGACCTTCGCAAGGAGGTGCGGCGAGGTGGGGGGCGTGGTGGGCAGGGCTATCCGTGAGCACTGGCCAAGCCTCACCTCGATTCCGCCGCAGCCGTCCCCAGTGGTAGTAACACTCCTCACTGCGCACGCAGCGACCCGAGGAAGACACAAGGTACTCAGTGCCGCAGCGACAACAAATTCTGCAGGAGGCTGTGTGTGAAGACAGATGGACAGGCAGAGAGGCCAAGTGGGTGATTGGCTGGCGTCCAGCACTCCTGAGCACAATGAGGTGCCTAGCCCAGACCCGTGTGCCACAACTCAGCAGAGAGCTAGCCACCCAGTCCTCCTGGCTGAGGGCCCTGCTGGGAGGACACTCACCGTCCTTGGGCTTCTTCTCCTCGGCTGTGAAGATGACAGCGCCCCCTGGGCGCTCCGGGTGGGGGAAGGGGTAGCCATTCTCCTTCAGCTGCTCCTGAGTGAGCAGGTACTCCCTGAGGCGGCTGTACAGGGCAGTCCCTGTGGGGACACTGAGTGTCAGTGCTACCTGAGGAGTGGGGGGCACACACATACAGGCACACACGTGTGCGTGCACACATATGTACAGGGCAGTCCCTGTGGGGGCAGACTGCCACAGCCGCATGGGGGGGGTGTGATGACACAACGATGATTCGGGAAAGGGTGGGGACAGTACAGTACAGGACAGACAGACATGGACATGGAAGGGAGGCCTGGGCCAACGGGGTCGGTAGCTTACCTTTCAGCTCTTCTATCCGTGGGCTGCTAGGGCGGCTCAGTGAGAAGCTGGTCTTAGCTGCCAATTTGCCCCCCAGCACAACCTCATGGGACACAACCCTGCGGCCAATGGCTTCTGGAAGAAAGGACAGAAAAGTCAGAGAGGGATAGGCCAGCTGCATCTCAGCCCTCACAGTCGCCAGACTGCTTAGCCCAACAAACACCCTACTGTGTGTACACTATCCACTACGGCCTACAGAGTCTCCACTGGGAAGGGAGGCACTGTTTGGGGTCCCTAGAACTCAGGATAAGTCACCCCAGGGCTGAGCAGCTCTCCCACCTGAGCTCTGGGTGGACAGGCCAGGCCTGCTGCTCCCGAAGGAAGGTGTGAGGCAGGCAGGGGGCACACCGCAGCCACTCAGACAGATAACTAATGGATCCTGAGGCGGGGAGAAGCAGCTAATGGAGGCTAGGGGCTACATAAGCGAGCAAGTCACTGTGCTGACTGCTTAATGTGGCCTCTCAAGGGGACATAATGAAATGTCTTAACCCTCTCGCCCTCCCTCCCCTAGTTTAATGCACAGCGCCCAGCCACTCACTGTGAAGAGGTGCCATTAGTGGAGGCCCCACATGTGAAAGAGGGAGGGGGCGCAGGGTACTTCAGGCAGCAGCCTGAATGTGGAGAACCAGGGACGGTCCCTGCTGCAGCAACCCATGAGTACCCAGTTCTGGGCAAGACCCTCCGCACAGAGCTGCCCCAACTCACTGCTGAGGTTGGGCACGGTGTTGGGGACCAGGCCCCTCAGCTTCTTAAGGGTGTTCACAGCCACGTTCAGGTATATGTTCTTGCTGGGACTGCGGTCATATGCCACTTTTTCCTCGTTCAGGGCCTGGGTAAAACAGTGCTCAGCCTAAGGTCCTGGCAGACCCTGGCACCCAGGAGCATGGGCAGTAGGGTCAGCTACACTGGGATGACAGAGGACAGGCTGCAGGACTAGCCTGAGCTAGGCACGGATCCTTGCCCATGTATGCACAGGCACACAGGGCTAGCCTGTCACCCACGAGGAAGTGGTACAGGCAGTCAGTTTGGACCAAGATGCCTAGAAGAGAGCCAGAGAGACAAATGGGGACCTTCCCCAGCAGTAGCCCCCAGTTCTGCCCCATGAAGGGCATGCGCACCCCACGATTGGCACGGGCTCTCAGGGCCCACCTTCTCGATGGCCTCCTGGTTGGATGAGCAGAACTTGAGGCACTCCTCAATGAACAGGTTGAGATAGCGCTGGCGGACCACAGTGGGGACCTTGCCGCCAAACTCTTTTGGGATAACAGGCTTCTTTAGACTCTGAGGAAAGAGACCAGGGTGTTAGGACTCGGGGCCTCTGGGGAAGACAGGAACGGGCTGTCCACTTCATGAGCCCAGGAATGAATTCCAGAGGGAAAGGCTGGGGAAGCATGGCAGGGGGTGGAGGCCTGCCTAGAATCCCCCAGTGAAGGGCTGGGGCATGGCTCAGACATAAGCACCTTGCCAGGTTTGCATAAGTTCATTCTCAGTACTAGGAAACAGAACATACTGGAAGGCCAACCCAGAATTCTACTGGGCACAGTATTAGCAGAGTCCCTCAGAACCCTGCGAGCAGGCCAGGGAGGCAGGAGGAGTGCAGGGTACCTGGAGTGATGGGCTGTGGGCAATGCGCTTGGGGGTGATGGTGGTGGTTGTCTTGGATGCCATCCCTGACAACGTGCGTGTCTTCAGTGGCTGGCTGCCAGGTTCGGGGCCGTGGGGCACCTGGCTGCTGCTGGAAGGGAGCGCCCTCTTGGCACCTGTGGGGGCTGGTGGGGGACAGGGGACGTGAGTGCAAGAGGACAGTAGGCCCATGACGGAGCTGCGGAGCACCAGGAAGCTGCGATCGCTGAGTGTGAGCAGGACGCACATCTCGCAGCGCAGCGGGGGCCGGGGCACCGGGCTTGGGGTGCGGAAGGACATGGCACTCTAGCTGCTCTGCGGCAAGTCCATGGAGTTGGGGAAGGGCAACACGGCTATGGAGGCTGGCTCAGGCAATGCCACGGTCGGGGCAGTCTGGTGAATGGTGGGGCATGGTCGGGGCCTCTCCCACATGTTCCAGCCCCCAACTCCGACGACGCATTGACGTCTGAGGGGTAGCCCTGGCTCGTGGGCACAGGACCAGAGGGCCTGGGATGCCCCAGTCAGCTCATTGTGACAGGCTGCCTGCCTGTCCCTGTAATGAGGTCACAAACCACACAGTCTCCGCCCTGACAGAGGGTGGCAGGGCTGCTCCCTGCATGTCTATGCAGGGGTGTGGGGTGCCTGACCATCAGAGTCCAGTAACACTGAAGAAGGGGGAGAAGTGGGAAGCTAGGTTCATCTGGCCTAGTCAGGATCACTCTCTGGATAGGGCTCAGGGGCAAGGCCAGGTTGCCTGTGCCACCCTTCCTGGGACCAACCCAGGACTGTACTCATTGAGAGAGGGCTCCCCAGTGCTCTCTCTCAGCCCCCAGGGAGGGCACACATACACGAACAACTCCCAACCCCGTGAGCAAGCTATACCATGAGCACTGAAGCACATTAAAGTGTGCCTGGGGGACAAGGAGAGTCACACCTGGAGCAGCCCCTAACAGGCCCTCCTGCAGCCAGAGCCATGAGCCTCCTGCAGGCTGTGCCATGGCAACCCAGGCAGGAACCACTCAGAGAATCCCAGGTACCACGGCCCTGGATGGGCTGGAGTAGCACTGGTCTAACAGCTCTTTCTGACTGGGTCCCAGGCCTGCACCATGAGTAGTGAGAAGTGGTCTGTCTTTGAAAGCAAGGCCCTCCCTGGGAGCCGTAAGACATGCAGCCCTGATTCCCTAGGCCTGGTGCATTCTCAGGAGTTCTGCAGGGTGATGGGGCTCGGACTGCCAGTCAGAGCAGACAGGACCACCCCACACCTGACCCATCAGAGCGGCTGCTGCCTACTCCAGGTAAGCCCAGGCAAGTCCCACTGAAGCTGCCTAGACCTTCCAGGCCATCTTGTCCCTGGGAGGGCGCTCAAGGCCAAGCATATCAGGAAGTTCTCAGGGTGCTGCTACCCCTCATACCGCACATGCAGGGTGGGAGGCCAAGAACAGGTTAGGCTAGGATTTACCGGTGGCCAGGCGGGGGTTGGGTATGTGAGCGATCCTCCTCTTCTCTCCGGGGGCTGAGATGTGCACAGAGGAGAGCCTCTCGGGTGGCCGTGGGGCAGCCTGTAGCCAACTGGCCGAATCCCTCTGTGCCTGCTGTGCTCGCCGGTAGCACACCTCCTGAGCAGTCGGGGGCCGTGCTGGGAGAGCCACAGGGGCCCTCTTTGGGGCCTCTGCCTGAAAGAGCACAGGTCCTGGAGCCCAGCTCTGAGTTCAGAGCACTCAAGGCAAACAGTGACAAGGCTTGAGCTAGGAGAGGCAGCAGAGGCCCCAGGGTAGAGAGGGACCCAATCCCAACCTCCCTCAGCTTCTAGAAGCCCCATTACCACGTTTCCCACTGTCCAGCAGTGAGTGCAGGGGCAGCAGTGGGGCCTGCCTTCCACTCTCAGTTCTCCCTGGGGCCCATGACTTGTCAGAGGCCATGTCTCCTTGATGAAACCATCCTCGGAGATTGCATTTGGGACTCTGAGCCCCACTCCCAGGACATTTGTGTGGGCCTAAGCTTGTCATCACACCCATGTGTAGGCCTCTCCCAGTGTCCTGTCTTCTGGCCACAGCTGAGGCCTAGCAGCTGGACAGCCCGCTCAGCTCCAATACCCACAGAGATTTGCACTACTCCTCCCTGCACTGTTCTATGCCCAGGTCAGGGACAAGGAGACAGGTAGTATGGACTGGACACGAAATCACTGGACACCAAAGGCTTAGCAAAGGCCAGCAGCTGGGGTCCAGGGAACCAAACTGTGGTGGCAGGCCTTCACCCTCTAGCTGCCTGCCCTGTACCCCAAATGTGGGCCTTACCTCCTTGCCTGGCTTGCAGAGGTGTGAGACCCTCCTCTTCTGCCCCGGGAACAAAGTGGTTAGGCCCGCATGCGTCTTATCCTCGGCCTTCTCCTTGGGGGGCTGAAAATACACACACACTCCTCACTCTGGGTGTCTCCTTGAAGCACACCCCTGCCTTTCCACCCAGGCTCATGTCGCCGCCAGACTTCAGGCGGTCCTGCAAGTGAGAGCCCTACCCAAAATCAGCGCTCTGTGGCCCAAGGCCCAGCCCCAGCACCTGCCTCCCAGGCCTTCTGTGGACAGGAGGACATGTGGGCATGGCCCCTGCTGCTGCCCCCACACCCAGCCCAGGATGACAGCTCAGATATGGAACACCAGTCAAGGGCTTCCAGTAGTAGGCCTGGTGCTGGAGGGAACTGGCCAAGTCCATCTTTGTTTGTTCAGGATGAGCTCCCTCTGGTGGCCAGCATGGGGACATTAGAAGGGACACCCAGATGGGTCAAGGCTGGCCTGAGCCAGGCAAGCCAGGGAGAGAGGAGAGAAGTGGGT
This sequence comes from Lophiomys imhausi, assembly GCA_907164525.1. Classification (NCBI taxonomy): domain Eukaryota; kingdom Metazoa; phylum Chordata; class Mammalia; order Rodentia; family Muridae; genus Lophiomys; species Lophiomys imhausi. Next base: position 3,974,210 of record CAJQZJ010032834.1, read on the forward strand.
TAGGGGCCAGAAAAGTTGCGAGCAAGAGCTGGGGAGGGGCAGAAGGGCAAGAAAGGCCAAGGAGCTGGGAACAGGAGCTGGTGCCAGGCAGGCATGGGGCGGGAGGGCCCCCCGGTACCCCTTTGCCGGTCAGTCTGAACGGTCAGTCGGACGCTGCCATGGGAAGCCGGCTGGGTGGGTAGAAAGCCAGCATCCTCGTTCTGGGCAGGGTGCAGGGGGGCAGCAGGCGGCCACCGAGGGTTCCTGAATTTTGAATGGAGTTAAGAGGCCAGTGCTGAAGGAGCAGCTTCTGCCTGGGTCGCAGAGGCCGGAGTCAGCTGGAGATGGCTGCAGGAGAGGAGTTTCCCTCACAGGGCCCTCGCCTGCCAAGGCCAACGCCCTCACCTGCCGGGCCAGTCGGCCCTTGTCCTCCGTCTTCACACTGGTGGACTCGTTGAAGATTCGCAGGCACTCCTCCATGGGGTCCGCATCGAAGTCCACCTCCTTCTCCAGGGCCGAGTAGTCCACATCCTCCTCTGCACACTGGCTGCCTCCAGAGGAGGAGGAGGACAATGGGGAGGGTGGTGTAGGGGATGCGGGCGGCACGGCCTTGAGACGCTTGGGCACCTGCGTCTCAGTCAGGCCCAGGCTAGAGTCGGAGTCCGAGTCTGAGTCCGAGCTAAGGCTGGGCAGGGTGGGGGGCCAGACCCGGGGTGCTGTGGTCCTCACTCCTGAGTCCTCTTCCTCGCTCTCATCCCCAAACAGTTCAGCGTGGCTCAGAGCCCGCTTCTTGAGCTTAGGGGTGTCCTGGGGGGCACCCTCGTCCAGAGAGCGGGCCTTGCGTTCCACCAACTTCCCTGCTGGTGTCTTCCTTGAAATGCCACCCTTCCAGGCCAGCGGTGTGTGGGGACCAGGCCCAGAGTCCTGGGGCCCCTTGCTGCAGGGGCTGCCCTGCCCCCCTTTCCCTGAGCTGGCCACTGTGGTGGCAGAGGATGGCTTTTTCTTGGTCCCTTCAGGCCCCTGGGTCTTGCCCCGGTGGTCGGCGACCCGTGATTTCCTCTTGCTTGCACACACCTTCTCCTTCCCTCGGGGCCGCACCGGGTCTTTGTCTTTCTTCTTGTCTTTCTTGGGGGCCTTGTCCTTGTGGCTGAGGCTGGATGGAGTCCCACTTTTCTTCTTCTTGGCTTTGCCCTCCTTGGGGACCCCAGCATCTTGAGAGGCCCTGGCTGGAGAGCCAAGCTTGGCCAAGGACGCTGTGTCTGGTGCTTTGGGAGGCTGCCCAAGGTCTTCCACGTCACACTGCACAGCCATCTCCTTGGTGCCCCGCAGGCCACCCTCCTTGGCCTCTGCACCCTCCTTCGAGGCAGGCTTCCCAGGCGCCTTGCTTTCAGGCTCAGTCCCAGCCTTGGGGCTGCTAGCATCAGCCTTCAGGGGGCTGGCCACATCATCTTCTGAGTCTGAGAATCTGGCCTCACAGCTGCTAAAGGGGTCACAGGGCTTCTTGAGGGCAGGTGTGTAGGGTTCAGCACCCCTGGAGCCCCGCAGTCGCTTGGTGGCCCTCTCGTCCCTAGCACTGGTCCTGCCGAGGTGCCGGGCTGAATAGTTGGACAGTGGGTCATACTCCAGATCTGTTGATGGCTTTGAGCTGTCCACCACATACTTGCCACCAGGCACAGGTCGGCCACAGCGGCGCGGCTGGCCCACAGCCTTGGGGACATACTCCAGGGCACCGGCGCCTCCTCCAGCTCTGCCCTGACCCCTCTCTGAAGGGGCCAGTGAGTATTTGTGACCTGGCTCAGCAGGAGCAGCCAGTGGGGTGGGCTGGTAGCCAGAGTCTGGGCTCAGAAGGCCACCCGGTGTGTAAGTGAGGGCCAGTGAGAAGGCATCATCGTTATCCGTGCTCGCGGCAGGGCTGCAAGGCGCCAGGGCTGAAGCCCCGGCACTGTGCCCCCGTGCAGTCTCCAGCAGCTCCTGGTAGCGCCTCTGCTCCAGCTCCACCTCGCCACGCACAGCCTCGATGGCCTGGTTAACCAGCTCCAGCTCCAGCATGCCATCGCCCTGACCCAGGATGCCATTCTCCCTCTGCATAGGAGGCTGAGGCAGCTCTGGGTTGTACGGGTCATACCCTGGAAGGGAAGAGAACATGGGACAGCCACTGAGCCGGCCTGCTTGAGATGCACAAGGTAAGAGAGCCAGCCTTCCAAAACCCTCTGCACAGCAGGCTTGGACCTCAGGGACAGCCCTGCCATGACACTGTGACCCTGCTGTGTTGGGATCACCCGCCCTATGCCAGGATATGTGCAGAGGATGACAGATGGGTGCTAGGTGTATGTGTGGCTACCTCAAAGAAGGGCTGGGGCTGGGGCTCGGCGGGTAGAGCACTGCCCGGAAGGCACAGGCTCATCCCCAGCACCATATAAACCAGGCATGGTGGCTCATGGCCATCATCTCAGCTCTAGGGAGGTACAGGCAGGATGATCAGGAGTTAAAGGTAAGCCTCGGTCACATAAGTTCAATGCTAGCCTGGGCAACATGAGATCCTATGTCAAAAAGGGGGGTGCAGAAAAGAGAGATTCCCATGGACTCTTGGTCTGGAGACCACAAAGGTGGACATGGTACCCACAGGACCTACCAGGAATTAAACCTCACAGTTCAAGGCTCTGGACTGGCCTGCAATGCTATCCCTAGCCTAGTGTACAAAGGCTAGACTGGCAGCCCTGGCAGGCTCAGGCTCGTGCTGTGTCGCTCTGACCAACACAGGGTCTCACTGGCTGACAGGTTAGCTCACACTCACGGCCCAGCAGATCCTCTGACTCCACCTCCCCAGCCCTGGGATTCCAAGCACACAGCAGCAGCCTGCGCTGGATTCTGGAGTAATAGCTTACCCTTCTCCACTGAGTCAGCACCCTAACCTCACTTCTTCATGAGGACCTGAGGGAAGAACTTGCATCATACTTGTAGAGGCCTAGTTTACATCCTAGCCCCCCATCAGGCGGCTACAAACCAACAATGCCAGTCCAGAGGAGGTGGCATTTGGAGGTGACATCTCTGTAGGTACCATGGGTACCTGCACTACATTCACACAAGCACATTTATACACATAATTCAAAGTAACAAAATCTTTTCTTAAAGCTTCAACAAAGGAATTAGCACCTATGGTATACCCACCAGTATAAGCAAGAAGTATGCCGGGCATGGTGGCACACACCTTTAATCCCAGCCCTTGGGAGGCAGAGGCAGATGGATCTCTATGAGTTCGAGGCCAGCCTGGTCTACAAAGAGAGCCCAGGACAGCCAGAGACACACAGAAATTCTGTCTCAAAAACAACAACCACAAAAAAGAAGTATGCAACCTAACCATGCATAACATCTAAAAGAGATGTGGGGTCCAGGCATACTGTTGATATACTCTTTCCAAGACTGCCCAAGAGAGGCTGTGGGACACCCAATTGGGGTATACAGTCTGTAAGGCCACTGCTGGCTTCCCATGGTGTCAGCATGAGCTGTAGGATCAGGGAAGACAGCTTGTTACAAACCTGCCAGCCTTCTCAACAGTCTGCACAGCCCTGCAGAATGGCCAGGCATCAGAAGCATGCACAGAAACACTCTCTGAAAGCTCACCGTGAACCTGTGGCAGTTCCCCACAGCTGCCTCAAACTGACATCCTGTCCTGTCCCCAGGGCCTGTGGCTGGATGACCTTGAGCTGAAGACCATTCTGAATCATCAGGGGCCTAATGACACCACAGGGTGGTCCTGGGGGCACTGGGACTGGGAGACACGGAAAGGAGCTGTGACAAGGCCTGCCGGGGGACAGGCTGAGGCAGTAGGATCTGGTGTTGGCCAGGATGGGCCTCAGCCTTTCAGTTCTTGTTACATGACACTCACACAGCCACCTCAGAAGCTAACACCCCAAAATATAAGCTCTGTTCATGAAAGGTGCAATCCAAGAAGGGGACACAAGCAGGGGAGTTCATATCTGCAACCTGAAGGACAACAGATAGAGTGCCCACAGGAAGCCTCCACTGTCTGGAGGGGCTTGGGGACAGCCTCCATCCACATACACTGGAACACACTCGCCAGGACGTGCTGAGCTGTGCAAGGAATGGAAGGGCTGCTGTGGCCTTTCTCTTCAGTTGTTTGAGGTGGGACCTCACTGTGGCATAGTCCTAGCTGGCCTGGACGTGGGGCTGAAGACGACCATCAAGTTGTGATCCGCCTGCCTCCAGCTCCCAGGTGCTGGGGTGACCCAGAGTAGGTGCCAGGCTTGGCTGGGCTGGGTTCTTAGAAGGTAACGTTCCAAGGATTAGAGGCAATGGGCCAGCCATGCAGGAGGCTGAGGCAGGAGGATCAGAAGTTCAAGGCTGGCTTAGGCTGGGGGAACAGTCTCAATAGAAAGTTGCCTAGCACATCCAAATCCCAGGGGAAGAGGAGTGGATGAGGAAGAAAGAAGAGAGTGGGAAAACTTAGAAACTAAAGCATTCAACCAGGGCTAGACTGAATGCTGCACCCAAGGCCACTGTAAGCAATGGCCTGCGTCAGCCCGGAGGGCACTGGAACACCCCTTCCACACTCCCTCTGGCTTCATTATTTGGAGAGTGACTGTTTTGTTTACTGGAGGGTTTGCAAGTGGAGGTCAGAGAATAGCTTGAAATCTGTCCTCTCCTACCACATAGGTTCCATCCAACCGGGTGGTCTGGCTTAGCCACAAGTGCTGAGCCATCTAACGGGACTTTTTGCCTGCTTGTTTCTTTGAGACCAGGTCTTGCCCGGGCATGGTGGCACACACCTTTAATCCCAGCCCTTGGGAGGCAGAGGCAGGTGGATCTCTGTGTTTGAAGCCAGCCTAGTCTAGAAAGAGAGCCCAGGACAGCCAGGGACACACAGAAACTCTGTCTCAAAAACAACAACAACAAAAAAAGAAGTATACTTTTTGATTTAGCTCAGGCTGTCTGGGAGCTCATGGTGATCCTCCTGTCTCAGTCTCGCAGTGCTGAAGTGACAGGTGTGAGCCACCATGCCTGGCATGTCTATAAGCTTTGAGAGCACAGCTACTAGGAGTTTGGTTCTGGCCACCTGCAGCTCAGGCAGGGCACAGGGTGGCCTCAAAGTGGAGACCTGAGCCTGCGGTATCCACAGCTGAAGGTGTCTGGCGGTAGGTTCTGGGGCACCCTGTGAAAGTCTGAAGGGCTCCCCAGGACTCAGGCACTGGAAGACTGCAACCCTGAGAGGACTTCTTGGAGGGACACTGTTAACTGTGGGGAGCGCCATGGCTGCAGGGGAAGGACACATCCACACTGGGCACCATCATGTGAGCTGGGGTCCTGGGCGAGCTCAGCACTAGCATTTGTCTGCTTCCTATGATTCGTGTGGGCAGCTGCATCCCACACAGCCCTGCAGCCATGCCTTCCTGGCCACGGCTGTGAGCAACTGCAGCTCCAACTGAACTAGAAGGAACCCATGTTGCCACTGCCGGGTATGTTGTTGCACAGCCACAATGGTGCTCTCAGGAGTGGTTGTGCACACTGTCACCCCAGGACTTGGGAGACTAAGGGCCGGCGGAGCACGCCAGCCTGGGTTCATAATGAGACAGGGTCTCAAAGTAACAAAGAAGGACCCTGCTGAGGGCAAGTTCAGGCTCTTCTGTGAAAATGTGGATGCACATGGGGCTTTTGAGGGGCACACAGGTGACTGACTGAGAGTGCCCAAAGATTACACTCTTGGAAACTGCCCCCACCTGCAGGGGAGGCTGGACAGGAACTGGGGTGGTCCCCAGGCTGGAACGGGATGCCTAGCACAAGTTAGAACTGTCAGTAGGGGGTGTGGCCCAGACACAGCCAAGCAGCACTCTCCTAGGTAAACCTGTGCACATGTCTGCCCAGCCCTCTGACAGGCCACACCAGAGGCAGCAGGGTCTCACAGGGGCAGCGTCACTCTAGGCCTCTCCTGCCAACAGGAAGCCAGCCTCTGGACAGCACCAGCACCGAAGGTCTCCACTCAAGGCCAAAAGACCGATAAAGGACAAGAGACTGCTCAGGGCCCAGCCCAGCCTGGGCCTCTGATAAGAGCTCACAGCCCTGGAGGTGGGGAAGGATGCTCCTCAGACACCACAGGGAAGGAAAGTCAGAGTGGGAATGCAGGGGTGCTGGGGTGAGGTTCTGGGAGCACTGGCCAGCCCTGGGTTGTCTCAGATGAGTTCTGACTGGCAGTACTGAATGCCAGCCCATAGTGGATGGCCACACGGCCCAAGGTCTCCACTAGGGACTGTGATCCATCTTTGCTAGGCTGGTTCTTTTCAGCCCACACTGGGGTCCAGGCACCTATATCCCCTTGGCTCAGCACCGCTGGACAGATGAGGCCACTCAAGCAGGATCAAGGCCCAAGGCTCCCTCAGACAGGGATCAGCAGCAGAGCGCCATGGAAAGCTGCATACAAGTATGAGGCCTGGCCACACAAGATGGTGCTGAGCCCAGGAAGTGCTCCTCAGCATCGGTACAGGTGCATAACAAGTCTCACCCTAGGAGGCCACCCTTAAGGAATAAGCTCAGCATCCCTGTGGCCCCACATCATCCTCCAGAGCCTTCCCCTTCCACAAGGCCACTCCTGTAAGATGACAAGGGCTTCCAGGCAGGTGGGGCCGCTAAGTGGAATGCAAGAGGACAGCCTCCTACATGCCTCAGATGTTTGGCTCTCTGAGGCAGGGCAGACATGGAGCCACCATGGGCACCCAGAAGTCAGACAGCCACATGCTAACATCATCCTAGGGCCAGGCTAGACCTTTCCCATGCTCCTCAAGGGCTCTGAAGTACTTTCCACTCCAATAAAGAAAATTATGACAAGGTACTGTCTGACTCCCAGCTGAGCTGGCTAGAGCCCCTGTGCCCACCCCAGCCTGACAGTAGCAGGGACCCAGTCAGGATGTGTCTCTCAGAAGCTGTCCCTCACCAGAGCTGCTCAGGCCACCCCAGGGACCTGAGAAAACACATGCATGCCAGTATCATGTGAACTCAGCCCTTTTATCACTTCATTTATCACTTGACACAGGAGGCTGGCGGGGTGATGTGGGGATTCAGAGGACAAATGCACCCCATGTGTTTCTCCTCAACACTCCACATGTTTCTGCTCAACACTATGGAAGAGTTCCCAACCAGGCCCTCCTGTCACCCACCCATGTCATGCCCCTCGGCCCACCTCCCACAGCTCAATGGGCAGACTCAGAGCCACCAGCCCTCAGCACCTTCAACACATGGACTCATGAGTCCCCGAGAGAAGAGTAAAGAACCCTATTAACAAGAAAGCTAGGGTGGGTGGCGTCTAAGTCCCCAACCTTCTCTACTCCACAAGACATTCTCCAAGACCAACTAGTGGCACTTCAGAGGCACTCAGACCTTTCTAGAAGTCTGGTTATCAAGTGAGCGTCAGCAGGGAGTCCTGTTGGCCTCTTCCAAGGCCACCTCTAGCTTTGCCCTAGGATGATGTTAGCATGTGGCTGTCTGACTTCTGGGTGCCCATGGTGGCTCCATGTCTGCCCTGCCTCAGAGAGCCAAGCATCTGAGGCATGCAGGGGGCTGTCCTCTTGCATTCCACTTAGTGGCCCCACCTGCCTGGAAGCCCTTGCCATCTTACACTAGACAAACTCCTACTGACCCTTCAAAACCCAATTCAGGACCCGGCGTGGTTGCATGCCTTTAATCCCAGCATGAGGAAGGCAGAGGCAGGTGGATCTTTGTGAGTTGGAGGCTAGCCTGCTCTACAAAGTAAATTCAAGACAGCCAGGAAAAACATGGGGAAACCCTGTCTGAAAAGACAAAAACAAACCAATTCAGGAGCTGCCTGAGTCAATCTGCCTCTCCTGAGTTCCCAGCTACTCTATCCCAGAACAAGAGCCAGTGTGCTCGCCCACTTGTCCCTCTTCCCACAGCACCTATGAGTGTACACTGAGTCCAGAATGACCAGAAAGACCTTTGGAGCACCTCGGAGCACGTATGCCAGACCACTGCCACCCCAGAGTCTTTAGCAAAGAGAAGTAGGGCTCGCAAGGGTGGCTCTCACCCACAGCATTCCCAGATCGCTGTGGAACAGAGCCCCATCCTTCCAGAGAGAGCACTGGAGCACTGCAGTACCCAGGGACAAGCCACCCTCAAGGAGTGGAGCACGCCCTAACTTTCTCCCATGGGGCTCCTGACTTCCACAGGTACTCTTTAAGACTCAACATGGACGAAGGAGCCCCTGCAGAGGCTCAGCCAGATTAGCCCCTAGCCCTGCAGGACTATCTCACCATCTACTATCCTGGGCAGACTCAATCCAATGCACCTGTGCTAGGGCTCCCGCCTCTGTGGGAAGGTACCCTGGGACAGGACGTCAGCTGCAAACTCCTGCTCCCTGCACCAGCCTTCACCTGAAATCCCAAGTCCCTTATGTGTCTCCAGGACAGATCACAGAGACAGGTCAAGAGGGCCAGGTGAAAAATGGTCTCAGAAAGCAGCAGTGCCTGGGTGAACCTGCAACAGCCAAGGTGGCTATAATGAAGACAGAGGAGCCATGGCCAGGGACAGACGTGGGACAGATGCAGGATGGACGGCTTGGGGACTCTTCTCCACTTTCTGGGAGCCCACAAAAAGCACTCGAAAGATAGCACTGTCACATGTGGCGGCTGAGCAGCAGGAGGAAGTGTCCTGAATCCTCCCGTGGAGCCAGCTGCCCACCATGAGCAAGAACTGCAGTCGTGATGCTCCCTGGCTGGGCAGAGCTGGGCCTGGAAGAGGCGGACAAGGTGAAGGCTGCCACCGGACACCTGACAGCAACCAGCATAGGATGGTGCTGCCATCCCTTACACAGAGGCCAGGGTCCTGTGCCTCACCTTCTAACACACGGATGGTTGCCCATATCCATAGTGCCAACTGTCCCTGACTGTCCCTCTTTGGGAGACAACTGCTGGCCAGATGCTGTGGCCTGCAGCACCCCCTGCTGGCGTTTCTTGGAGAAGTGGGTCTTTCTCTGGCAAGGGAGCCCAAAGTGACAGGGGCGCAGTGGCTGGTAGAGGCTCTGTCCCCAGGCGACTCAGACAAGGAAGGCCACCCCTAAAGCCTGTCTCCCAGGTAGCATGCCAAGCCTGGTCTAACAGGACAACAGGTAGTCCCAGGTTCCATCTGTGGGTGGCAGAGCTCAGTGGGAAGAGGCCAGCAGTGCCTGGCCCCTCTGACCCTCGCTGCTCAAGCATGTACCATGGGAACTAGCCTGGGATTCAGGAGGCCACAGAGGCCCCAAGGCTCAGAAGGAACTTGGCCATAGCCACAGCCACTTTCTTGTCCCAGGAGCACCCTCCTCCTTTGTTTGACCAAACATTCCTCTACAAACCTCCACACAGCGACTGCTAGGACCTGCCCCTTGGCACCCAAACTGTCCACAGAACCTGGGAGCAACTCCTGCTGGGTGCGAGTGTGGAACCACAGGCACGTCACTCCTGGCTGCCACCCACACCACACTGCTGGGTAATGTCAGATGGAAGTACCAGGGCCCTGAAGACATGGCATGCAGCAGAAGGGTATAACTCTGGCCCGGGCAGACACCCTGATCTCTCACTTCTGCTCCCCTCACCCTACCTCCCTTGGCAGGGACAGCAGCTCTTCAGGAGCTCTGAGGGGGCTGCTGTGCTGCTCCCTCCATGTACGCCAGCCATACCAAATAACCTAAGCCCACAGGAATCCAGGGAAACCCCAGGCCCGGCCTGCCACTCACGGGGACCTTCCCATACACATGCCCACAGCTCTAATTCACTTCATTGGTGTCAGGAGCAAACTTCCTTTGTCCCTCAGCCTGCCTCCCCTCCATAGCACTTATGAGATGAGAAACGGACAGCCCTGCAGAGCTCCAGGGCCAGCACTTTCACCTGCAGCTCCAGGCACTGCAGGCTGCTCACATGCGGATCTGCTTTACCATGGGCACAAAGACCATGCAGCACTAGGCCAGCGAGCCCAAAGGATGCAAGGTTGAGCCACTCAAGCCTTATCCTAATCCAAAGCAGTCCAGGCCCAGGCCTCCTCAAAGGGCTGCTGTGATGTGCGGAAGGGAGGACAGCGAAGCGGAGTCCCCCAGAGCAGGAAGGGCTAAGCTGGACTCTGCCTGGTCTCTGGGACAGCAAAAGATGCCACGAAGGCATACAGGGCAGCACCAGACCCCAAACATGACTGACAGTGGAAGAATAGCATAGGAGGAGAGTTCAGGAACCAACACTCAGCTCAGCATGGAACTGTACTGGGCACAGCTCAGAACACACCAGGCATGCAGGGAACCCTCTACGCTGCAAAAGAAGTAAAATTTAAACTAGGATGACAGCCTGGTGGTGGTGGTGGCACTTGCCTTTAATCCAAGCACTCGGGAAGCAGAAGCAATCCAATGTCTATGGGTTCAAGGCCAGCCTGGTCTACAGAGAGAATTCCTGGACAGCCATGGATACTCAGAGAAATCAGTCTCAAAAAAAACAAAACCCCAAAAAACCCAGGCTGTCCCTGGACAGAAGGTTCTAGCAAAAGCCTGCAGTCCCAGACTTTGACACCAACCCCAAGAGCCAAAGCTGCCACAACTTTAACCCCAGCAGGAGGCAGAGGCAATCCAGGAGAGCCAGAGCTCCACAGTGAGACCTTGTCTCAGAAAACAGACAAGGGGCTGAGAGACAGCTCGGCAGTAAGGAGCACTGGCTGCTCTAGCCAAGGGCCTGAGCTCCATTCCCATCATTCATGTCAGAAGGCTCACAATGCCTGGAACTGGAGCTCCTAGGATCCCATGCCTTCCTCTGGCCTCTGTAGACACGACCCACACAAGTCTCTCTCTCTCTCTCTCTCTCTCTCTCTCTCTCTCACATACACACACACACACACACACACACACACACACAAAATCCTTATTGTAAAAAGCCAGATGGAGGCGGGCACTAGTGGCATAGGCCTTTAATCCCAGCACTTGGGAAGCAGAGGCAGGTGGATCTCTGTGAGTTCAAGGCCAGCCTGGTCTACAGAGTGAGTTCCAGAATAGCCAGGACTACACAGAGAAACCGTCTCAAAAGAAACCAAAAAAAACTGAGAGCCACTTCTAAGGAATAGAGGTCACCAGAGAGGCCTAAATGATATTCTATTCAACAACCTCTCCCTCCAGCCTTTTCCTTGTAATGTCTGCCTGTCTCTTTTTAGAGAAGGCCACATATGTAACCCAGGCTGGGCTCGAACTCACAGAGATCCGCCTGCCTCTGCCTCCCAAGTGCTGGGATTAAAGGTGTGCATCACCATGCCTGGTATAATGTCATTTTGTAAAAAATTCATGTACATGAGAGTTTTGTCTGCCTGTATGCATTGCAGCACATATGTCTGGTGCCCAGAGGCCAGAATGCATCAGGTCCCCTGGAAGTGGGGTCACAAAGCAGCCATGTGGATGATGGGAACCCAACCCAGGGCCTCTGCAACAGCAGCAAGTGTTGTTCCCCTCGCACCCCTCCCCCCCACAGGGTCTCACTTTCTATGGCTTTTCTGGAACAGGATCTCATAAGTAGACCAGGCTAGCCTCAAACTCAGAGACCAGTTTTCTGACTCCAGAGTACTGGGACTAAAGGTGTGCGCCACCACGCCCAGCCAAAAGCAGCAAGTACTCGAACTCTGAACCATCTTTGAAGCCCATACAATGTCTTCTTCAATGCAATCAAAGTTCACTGGGTTGGGTTAGGATCATCCCAGAATCCGGTAGGTTGAGGATCCTGGGTCCCAAAAGAGCCTGGCCTACCTACTAAAAACAAACAAAAGACAACTAACAAAATCCTACTTTCCCCCCTTCCTTTTCTCTGATGCCTCCTACACACTGCCAGATACCTGGAGCCTTCTTCAAAAACGCCACCACACCAATCATTGAGACACGCTCCCTGCCAAACTGGGAGGGACTCTACACCGGTCTAAGGCAAGTTTTCCGCTCCACAAACACCAGGTGCCCCTAGGCCCTTGTGCATCCAACTACTGGAGACAGCGGGGGCCTCGCCGAGGAAACTGTCGCGATCATAAACAAGGTGTGCCACAAGCTCACAGGGTTGAGTGCACGGTGACAGGACGGAATGACAACTCGTTCGGAACAAGGTGGACAGGATGAGAACTGGAGGAGTCGCACCGGTTGCACCGAGTTCCCTAGCTTGGCAACGCGCCTGCACTGTCTCCCCGTCCTGTCAGGATTTACGTTTTACTTAGTGATCAGAGAGGCCTAGACACTTGCACAGCATCCCGATGGCGATGTAACAGCAATGTGAGGATGTGGGGTCAGACATGTAGCATGGGCGGGCGAGCCCAGTTGTGGAACAGGGCGTGGTCGTGCGGGCTTTACCTGCTGCTGGAGATGCCGCGCCGCCGCTGCCGGGAGCGCCGGGACCCCGAGCTCCTCGGTGCCGGAAGTGGCAGTAGGGCCGCCGGCAAGGCCCGCCGGGAGCTCCCGCCCAGTATGGACAGTCGATGGAGCGGAAGAAGCCAGTAGAACGTAGCATGGTCCGTTCCGCAGCGGGGCCCCGGCCCGGAGCTACCCGGGACCCCGGGACCCCTCCTCACACTCGCCCCAGATGCCTTCGCTCGCGCCTCTCGGACCCCGCCGCTGCCGCCATCTTGCCCCGAGGCCCCCAGAGGCCCCCGGGACGCTGTCGCTAGGGACGACGGGAAGGGCTGCCCGATGTGCGCCTGCTTACAATGTCGGCTCCTGTGGAATTGTAGCAGACGGAGGATCCGAGACCTAGGACAAAAGAAGCTCTAAAGAACGCGTAACCATCTGTTTCTGGTCTCTTAGAACCTTTCGGCACCGGACTTGCGCGAATACAGCCTAGCTATCTTGAGCCTCAAACTCCCGAGGAGCCTGGGCTGTCCAGAGCGCGCCTGACTGAAAATGCCCTTCGGGCGCAGACTAGGCCTATTTACATTTCGCTACAAAAAGCCTTCGTTCGCCCCCTGGAGGACAAGGAGAGTGTTGCGGTCGAGTCTTAATTTTCACTTAATTTATTTATTTAAAAATTTTATTTAGGATTTACTTTGTGTTTCTATATATGTGCAACATGAGGGTATGTGATGTTCACTGAAGTCAGAAGAGTGCGTCAGATCCCCTGAAACTGGAGCTACAGATGGTTGTACAAGAACGACCATGTGAATACTGGGAATGGAAATCACATAGTCTCCAAGAGCAGCAAATGCTCTTCATCACTGAGCAAACTCTATAGCAAGCGTCTTAATCTGTTGAGGTGCCTATCCGGAGAGACCCACGCGTGTCCCATCTCAAATATTCACCTACATGCTAGTGGTATCGATGGGACATTTCTGTTTTTCTTTTGCAGTGCCTGGACAAACTAGACAAGTGGTCTCCCATTGAACCACACTCTGGAAACTGTTTTCATTGTTTTGTTTTGCTTTGTTCTGGGGTGTTTTGAGGGGTGCAGGACTGCACCCACATGCAGAGGTTAGAAAACATTATTATAGCTTTTCACCTTTTGTTTCTCTTCTCTTGTCTTTCCTCTTTTTTTTTTGTTTTTTTTTTCGAGACAAGGTAGGGTTTCTCCGTGTAGCCTTGACTGTCCTTAAACTCTGTAGACCAGGCTAGCCTCGAACTCACAGAGATCCTCCTGCCTCTTCCTCACGAGTGCTGGGATTAAAGGCGTGCGCCACCACCACCCGGCTTCCTTTTTAATTTTTTTTTTTTTTGGTTTTTCGAGACAGGGTTTCTCTGTGTAGCCCTGGCTGTCCTGGACTCAATTTGTAGACCAGGCTGGCCTCGAACTCGCAAAGATCCGCCTGCCTCTGCCTCCCAAGTGCTGGGATTAAAGGCGTGCGCCACCACCGCCCGGCTTCCAGGCTCATTTTCAATTCCATAAAATCCAACTGCCTCAGCCTCCTGGACCCTGGGATGACAGGTATGAACCAACACATGCAATTTTGAAAGGTTGTATCAACACTCATGTTCACATCCCATCATTTAAAGCATGCCACAGATAGAAATAACCTGGATAAGTGCTGCTGTATGACTGATGCATGAAGTGGGCCCTGCACATATTGGAATATTACACAGCCTTCCAAAGGAAAATCTGGTGGTGCACACAGAATTTCCAGTACAGTGGAGGTAGAGGCCAGAAGGTCCATTCAAGATCATTCTCAGTTACATAGAGAATTCAAGGACTGCCTGGGCTAGCTAGAAACTGTTATTTAAAAATAAATAAAAATGTTTTTGTTTTGTTTTTTGAGACAGTTTCTCTATATCTCTGGTTATCCTGGCCCTTGCTTTGTAGACCAGGCTGGCCTCAAACTCACAGAGATCTGCCTGCCTCTGCCTCCTGAGTGCTGAGATTAAAGGCGTGCACATGGCACCCTGCTAAGATTTTTTTTTTTGAGACAGGGTTTCTCTATGTATCTCTGGTTATTTTGGAACGTGCTTTGTAGATCAGGCCTCAAATTCACAGAGATCCACCTGCCTCAGCCTCCTGAGTGTTGGGATTAAAGGCGTGCCAACATGCCTAGCGTTTTGTTTTTTTTCTCCCCAGGGAGGAGGTTGGAATCCAGGGCCTTGTGCAGGCCAGGCTGAGCGACCTGTGCCACTCTGACCACGCCCCCAACCCCTCACTAGAGAATTCTCAGACGGATTTCTGAAATAAGTTCAGGGAGGGAGATGGGAGACCACAAAGCCCTGACAAAAGATCCTTAGATGGTTACCAAAGGGGAAAAAAACCCCAAAACCAAAAAAATTTCTACCCAGGAATTTAAATACGTGTTTTCACATGAGCATTAACTACAGGAGCCAAGTTTGAAGCACAACTCACAATTAATCCATGGATGGATGGATGATGAACACATAAAAGTCTTGTGTTCCACACACTGGAGTCTTGTTCAGTCCCGAACAGAGGAAACACTGTGACACATGACAGTATATTGCAGTGGTCTTCAACCTTCCTAGCCCTGTCCTCCTTTAAATATAGTTCCTCATGTTGTGGTGACCGCCAACCATAAAATTAATTTCACTGCTACTTCATAACTGTAGTTTTGCTACTGTTATGAATTGTAATGAAAATATCTGTGTTTTCTGATGGTCTTAGCCAAATACTGTGAAAGGGACATTTGACCACCAGGGGTTTGCGACCCACAGGTTGAGAACCACTGGTGCAGAGGGACCTGGCAAACTCAATGCTTAGTAAGAGAACCTCACACCAAAGGTCAAAGTCGGGCAGCCAGGCGTGGTGGCGCACGCCTTTAATCCCAGCATTTGGGAGACAGAGGCAGGTGGATCTCTGTGAGTTCGAGGCCAGCCTGGTCTACAAAGTGAGTCCAGGCCAGTCAGAGCTGTTACACAGAGAAACCCTGTCTCGAAGGAAAAGGGGTGGGGGCAAAGTGTAGTGGGGGACTCCATAGAAGACGTCCAGAACTGGAAATGCAGATTTAAGAAGGATATTCATGGTGGCTAGGGAAGGGAGGATGATGATAGTTCATGGGGTAAAGGCTAAGGGCTTATTTTGATATAAAAGAATGTTCTGGAGTTAGTGACTGGCCATAACAAAACCCTTGAGCAGAACAAAGCAGAGGATGTTGCTGGGGCATCTAGCGGAGTGCCTGCCTAGAACCCCCTCCCCACCCTCCGCCCCAGAGAGGATCTGGGAGCGCCGAAAGGGTACAGCTTTTGCCTATAATCCTTCAGTGAGGGGGTTGGTATGGTCAGTGGTCTCTTTAGTATTATACAAGGCCCTGGAGTCCATTCCCAGCACCATCAAGAGTCTAAAAATCAGTAAAGGCACGAAGTTCTGGATAGAAAACTGCATTTGTGGTGCTGCTGTTGGAACTGAGGGCCTCATACTTGCTAACCAAGCTCTCACCATTCAACTGTACAGTCCGAAATTGCCGGGGGCAGGGTGGGGGGAGGGAGAGAAGAGAAGAGGAGAGGATAGAGATAGACTTTCTATGGCACAAGGACCATGTGGTGAATATTATGGCAGGGCATGGAGACAACATGGCACGGCGGGATGGTGAAGCAAGCAGAGGCATCCAAAGAGTCGCAAGTGGGGATTCAAGCGACCAAGGATGGATGATGGCTTTTGGTGATGAAGCTAAAATCCAAAGGAAGTATGCTACGGAAGTATAGAGGGCCCCAGAGTGGGTCAGGAAACCATGAAGGAGCTGGAGAAACCAGCCAAAGGGCTCATGGATTCCTGGGTGGGATGGGGATGGCGCGCATTAGGGAATGAATAGCGCGGAAGCTGTGGGTGCGCTCTACCCAAGTTTTCCAGGAGTGAGGATAGGGAGCCAGCGAGGCGCGCCCATGCACGCTGGAGGGCGTACACCTGGGGAGGGATCACCTGGAGCCCACATGGGCGCGCGGTGCCAGCGTTCGCCACTAGGTGGGGCGCAGCGCCGGCTCCGGTACAGTAGGTGCTCTGGGTGGCGCAGCCCCACCCCAGCCCAGGTCCCAGAGCTCTGCAGACTTCTGGGATCTGGTGTCTTTTTCTCAAACAGGGATTTAAGCTCTCATTGTCTCCTAAAAGCTCTCAACCTCTTGAATCCCCACTCGCGCCCCTTTTTCTGCACCAACCTCTCATAATTTCAAGAGGGTATGCAATAGGCATTCAACTTGTACACGACAGGAAGACATAGCAAGAAGGGAGTGCGCGGTGGCGGTGGCGGAGGTCCTCGGGCACCTTTTGGCTAGTGCGTATTGAGTTCCTCCACTATATGCAGCTCTAGGGGTCTGTCCACACCCCCACCTCCCCTGCTGACTCCGGAAGGGGGAGTGAAGCAGACGCCCCCAGGCACCCTGTCACCCAGCTTCGGTTGCTGGGTAACGGAGCTGCGGGTGCGCAGCTGCACCAGGCGTGGGTGACTTTTTTGAGCTGTGCATGCTGCTGTATGCAGCCCCCTCCCAGGATCTCAGAGGGTCCTAGCCCAGCTGGAGTGTATCAGGCGGCTGCCTCAAGTTTCCCCAGGTAGTAGCTGGAGACCTTGGGGACCATACTGGTAAGGGTGGGACATGAGAAGCAATCAGACAGACACCAGGGCAGGTTTTAAAAAAGGGCTTCTTTAATTAAATACAAGGGTGAGAGGCCAGGCAGAATGGAGGAGGGATGCCCCCACAGAAGGAACAAATCCCTTAGGACTCTTGTCCTGCCTGCCCCGCAGACATCACCCCTCAACGGTTAGACCCAAACCCCAGTGACCAACCAGAGTCTAAAGTTAGCAGGGAGGGGAAGGACACCAAGAAAGCTCTGGTTGTTTATGGAGTTTACTCCCAAGGTTCTGGGACCTCAGACATTTCCCAATTGCAGGAAGAACAGGGGACCAGCAAGCGCTGGGATGAAGCAAGATACATCCAAAAGACACAAAAAGAATAGGGCCCAAGATCCCTACCCACCCCACAGACTAAGGCATTTCATTTCTGTAGCCGAAGAGAAGGGGCAAATGGAAATCCCTGGGAGGGGGCTGGCCCAGGACCCTCCGAGCCCAGCTCCAGAAGGGTGACCTCCCTCCACTTAGGCTCAGGTAAAGGTGTTACCCGAAGTCTCCCTCATTGGATGTGGGAAGGTTCTGGAATAAATGGGAATGCCAGAAACCTCCCACAGCCAACACAGGGCAGCTCAACTCTCTCTGGGTTCCAAACTCCTTGGGGGTTGAGGGGTCCCTAGTTGCCTTCCTAGAAAAGGAACTCCAAGTTGCAGTAGAACAAGGATCCTGCAGGAGACTCTCCTGAGAGACACCTCCCAACCCACCTCCATGTTCATGTAAGACCTTCCCCCAAGTCATACCCCTGAGGACAGTGGCCACACAAGGGGACCCCTGGATCAAGGAACTGGAGCCTGAAAAAAGTCTATCCCATCCAAAAACAACAACAACAAAAAAAACAAGCTACCCCAGAAGGCCAAGGAGCTGAGCCCCATACTTACAGTCCTGGAGTCCAAGGCAACCCTCGGCAGACACCCAGGAGTACAGAGGGGATGAGGGCAGGACAGAGCCCTCTATCCCAAGCCTATGATCACAGAGGTCCTAGAGAAGATTGTCTGAGACGCAATGACACAAAGGCCAAACTCAGGGACCCTAACACAGTAGGAGCAGGGAGGCTGAGCCCCAGGCATCACACACCCACTGTCTCTCACACATATGTACACCCAGATAGGGGGAGCCAGGCCCCCCCATACCAGCAGTCAGAGAGGACAATAAATAATTTCTTTCCCACCTGCCCAACACCACACCTCAAAGTGGGTGGTGACGCTCCATGAGGGGGCTTCCACACACCCCTACCCACACCCCCTACCCCTAATTTCTCTGAAAACTGTAGCTCCTCCTGTACTCCTGGGGCTGGGAGCGAGGGGTGGTGGCCCTTATCGAGGGCAGAACCTGTGGACACCTGAGATTTGAATACCCATGGTGGGGGGTCAGCCAGGCTGCACCCCCCCCATTTCCCTGAACTTCCGCCAATGGCTTTCAGTGGAGTGGGGGCAGGTTGGGGCCCACGGGAAGCCCCAGTCACCTATGGCTCTGTGTACCTGTGTCCCAACCTGGAGGAGTGACTGGGGGCTGAAGAGGAGGAGTGGGCCTGGGGCTGGGCTTCATGCCCAGTGCCACCCAGGAGGGAAGGCAGAGGGTGGCAGAAGGGGATAGGGAGGGACCACCAACTGCCCATTGTGGGGTCCCTGCATAGGGGATGGGACAGTTAATCATGGCTATTTACAGACAGAACCCAAGGCCACCTCCCAGGCAACCAAGTCCATTCTCAGTCCCCTTGCTGCTTCCTTGAGGTGGGCTGGGACTCCAGGACATGGGCTCTCCAGAGGGCAGATGTGTCCCTGGATGGCTTTCCCTGCCAAGGCCTGGCAAGAGGGCCACCCTCAGGGTGTACAGGCCAGGGCTCTATAAGCCAGCAGGAGCTGGGCTGGGAACAGGGCTAGGTGCGGGACTGCCAGCTAGGCTACAGGGCAGCGAGTCGCTGGGTGAGGCACTGCGGGCACCAGGTCGTCGCAGTAGTTCCGGACGGAAGCCAGGATGGCGTCGGGCATGCTTGGTCAGGTGATCGCTGCGGGTGAAGCGCTTGGTACACAGGGGACAGGGAAACCGCTTCTCGCCTGTGTGCGTCCGGTGGTGGCGGGCCAGCTCATCAGAACGGGCAAACTTCTTGTCGCAGCCGGGCCAGTCACAGGCAAAGGGCCGTTCACCTAGACAAACCAAACCAAACCAAAAAAAACACCAGAGTGGTCAGTGAGCAAGGGCAGGGAGGGTTTTCCTATAGACCCCAAAGCTGCCATCCGCCCACAGAAGAACCCCTAATTAACACTCCGTGTCTCGACAAATTAGCTGAGCGTGGCTTGATCACCATGCCTCTGCACCACTGATGCCGCACCACAATAACAGGCATAGGCCACTGAACCTGGCTCGTGCTCAGAATCCCGGGGCCTTCTATGTGCTAGGGGAGCGCTCTGCCCATTGAGCTACATTCCCAGCCTGTCCTACAGGTATGTGGTGGCAGGGTCTCACTACATAGCCCCAGCCAGCCTGGAACCGAAGGCAATCTTGCCTCAGCTTCCAGTGTTACGGTTACAGGAGTGGCTGCCATGTCTATGGCTAGCCTTATCTCTTTTGGACACAACCAGCCCACTTCTGCCCACTCTCATATGTCCCAGTCCCCAGCAGCGTCGTCCTTTCTTCCAAATGACCACGAGGCATCGAAAGGAGGCGTTTTCCCTACGTCCTTCCCATGGACACATGGCCATAGTGCAGGCCCTCTCCCGAACCTTGGGCCACGTGCAGTTTTGAATAATCAGGCCCTGTTAGTTTCAGCCAGGAGAGGTCGATCACCCAGCAATCCCAAACTTAGCTTAAATTCAATACTGGGAGGAGAGGGCGGAGTGTCTGGGGGCGTGGCCTCAGGGCGGAGCCAGTCAGAGGCAGCAGTTGCAGCTAGGCAGGGGCGGGCCACCACTAGGCGACTTCCTCCACAGACCACTCCCACCGCCCTGGGGGCCTCGCTGGCCCTGCTCTGGACCCGCCAGTAACAGGCATCCCCAACTAAGCTGTCCTGTCCGTTGGAGGCCCCCACAACACCAGGCCTCACCGCGTGGTTAGCACCGATTCTCAGACAGGCCTCCGAGGACCAAGAAGAGGCTGGTTTGGTCACTCAGACCTGGTCTGGATGGCTCTAGAATCCAATTCTGGAGACGAGGGCCCGTGTGCACCGGGTAACCTAAAGACTGGAAGGGTGGCGCACGCTCATGGAGTGTCGGCCGGAAAGCCTGAGTACAGTTCTGATTGTGACAGTGTCCAGAGGAGGAAGGAGGCAGAGCCAGGCCACTGGTGACCCGAAGGCCTAAGCTCTGGGAAGTCACAACTGGACAGGCACGAGGTCACCTCGTGTGGTCCCAGGCTCATCCACTGGGGAAAAGGTACTCTGAAGGACTCACGTCCCTCTGAAAATAGCCAAGCGGCCCTCCGGGCACGACAGTGGAAGTGAGGAGAGGGAGTGTAGACACGACCAGAAAGCGGAACAGATACTGGGTGACCTGGTGACATCTTTGCTCTAGGCAGCTCAGGGGATCCCAAGAGAGAGGGACTGAGGAAGGGGAGTGAAAGTGGGCGGGTCCGGGACTAGGCGCGGCATCAGCCCTCACAGCCCAGGAAGCAGCCAGAAGAAAATTATCTCCATCCGGCCCCCCTACCAACCACACCCAAGCAAGCGCCCCTCATTATGAGGGCGCAGAACGCAGGAAACTGCCCCTGGTGTACCCATGTGCCAATTTTATATGGCATCCAGGCAACTTGAGGCCTTGGAAG
Source organism: Lophiomys imhausi (assembly GCA_907164525.1). Lineage (NCBI taxonomy): Eukaryota > Metazoa > Chordata > Mammalia > Rodentia > Muridae > Lophiomys > Lophiomys imhausi. The sequence continues at coordinate 3,994,982 of CAJQZJ010032834.1, forward strand.
TTGCGACCCTAGGCAGCGAAGGAAACGAGGGACCAGTGTTCCTGAATGGCTGCCAGCAGTCCTTATCATTTCCGAAGTGTCCCCAGATGATCCAAAGTGCCTGGTCTCAGTAAGAATGTCAGCGGGTCCAAGAGACCCAAGACAGTCCCATAAAAGGTTCCTCCCCCACCGCAGCGCGACCACAGCACGCAAGGGGCTCAACCTGGAGGCGGGGTGCTTGTTTACAGGGCGAGGTTCCTAGCTTGGGAACAAACACCAGGGAACAGAACTATGTCCGTCCATGGGGACACAAAATCCTGTCGCCATTTTGCGGACAGAGGAGGGGGAGGGGGGCAAGAGGAAAGGGGACGCCTCCCATTACGCAATCAGCTCATTTCCCCTTTCGGGGCCTCTCCGTGGGACTGGTTCCCGCCTCTCGCCCCTCAGCGCCACTTCGCTCGGAGCGCCACTTTGCCGGGAGCAGGTTGCAGCGGAGGCGACCGCTGGCAGCGCCAGCCCGCTGGGAACGCAGCTGCTGCACGTAGCAGCTCGGCGGTGGCGAGCGGCGGAGACACCCGGCAGCCCAACCAGCCTTGCTCACGTGGTCCTAGCTCCAGCCACGGGGGAGACAGAGGCCCAAGCCAGGGTCGCCTTGCTGCGCTGGGAGCCTGCCAGTCCCCATTCCACGCTTGGGGGTTGGGGAGCGCACGTGCGCACACTGATGGCGTTCCGGTCCTCCGAGCACACTCCCCAACCCCCGCAGTATTAGGTGCACACTTGCCAAACACCTGGCCTGACGGTGCGTGGTGCTGAAGGCGAGGGAGCGTTTCAAAGCCCAAACCGCAGCGACATCCCCCGTCTTTACCAGAGCTCTCTCTTGACTACCTGGCTATACAGGACCTCCCTGCGGGAGAGGAGGATTAGGTGGGTGGGGACCGCGCTGGAAGGGCCCTGTAGGCGTGGCTGTGGACTTGACCCTCTGACTCAGGCAGGCCGGGGTGAGCTGGGGACGACTCAGCTGGGAAGCTTTAGGTGCTTCGCGGCCTCTAAAACACGCAGGCTGTGACATCCTGTAAACTTGCTCCAGGTGGGGAGTAGCCAGCAGAGGGAGACCTGAAGGTGCGTGCAGTTTCCTTGAGGTTCTGCCTCTCCCTGCCTGGGTCTGACCTCCTCTGGTGCTTCAGCCCAGCAGCTGTATAGGGCTCACCAGACCTCCGCCTTGGCTGGGAGACCTTGGCTCTGTCGGCGTCTGGCCACATCACCTCTGATTCTGCTGGTGGTCTCTCCCGGCAGGATGTGTGTCCCTCCCTAGCACCTAGCTGTGAGCCCGGCCTGCAGCACTGCTTAGCACTTGCCTGTGGGAAAGTCCACAGGTCTGAAGGCAGAAGCATGTCGACTGGAAAGGCTGGATCACAGGGCTCCTGAATCTGACACCTCCCAAGAGGGGACTCCATTTACATAAAAGAGGGACCGTGGACTATCAAGACGCCTCCTGCCTCCAGGCCCAACTAAAGAGAACCAGCTCGCCAAATTGTCATCTGACCATCACATATGCACCATGGCACACACATGCCTACACACAGGCACACAGTAAATAAAAATATTTTTACCCAGGTGGTAGCGCTGCATGCCTTTAATCCCAGTACTTGAGAGGCAGAGGCAGCCAGAGCTCTGAGTTCGAGGCCAGCCTGGTTGGTCCAGAGTGAGTTCAAGGACAGCCAGGGCTACACAGAGAAACTGTGATGTGGGTTGGGGGGGTGGGGGCAGTGTCTCTGTAAGTTTGAGACCACCCTGGTCTACATTTTAAGTCCCAGGCTAGTCAGGGCTACTGGGGTGAAAGTGTCTTAAAAGTTCATCATCAATTAAGGGCTGGAGAGGTGGCTCAGAGGTTAAGAGCACTGGCTGTTCTTCCAGAGTTCCTGAGTTCAATTCCCAGCAACCACATGGTGGCTCACAGCCATCTACAAGAGATCATTTGCCCGGGCATATATGTAGAGCAAATACTGTATACATAATAAATAAATAAATGTTTTTAAAAAAAAGTTCATCAATTAAAGAGGGCAGCATGAGCCAGGCGTGGTGGTGCACACCTTTAATCCCAGCACTCGAGAGGCAGAGGAAGGCGGATCTCTGTGAGTTTGAGGCTAGCATGGTATACCAATCAAGTTCAGGATAGTTAGGACTAACCAGAGAAACCCTATCTCGAAAAACCAACCCAATAAATAAGTAAAAATAAACAAAAGGGGGGCATCATGGCCCTGTATCCCCTTTTCTCCAGAGGTCCAAGCTCCTTGACTACGCCCCACTTCTCAGAAGCTCTTGAGACTGGGGAGTAAGGACAGCATCTCCACTGGACTCCCCAGGATGGACACCAATCCACCCTCATAAGGTAGCCCAGTCCTCTGGCTGGTATCACCTGCCAACTGCCAGTGCATCTGGCTGCTTTTATCAGAACCCTGGGTGGGGGTGTGGTTATCATCTCCAGCAATGTGGGGGCCCCCACCAGCTGGGGAGCATGCAGTCAGCCCCAGCTGCTGTATATTGTAGGGAGGAGTTGAGGGTAGTCCCCAAAGGCCACCTGAGCCCCATAGGGCTTGACCCTTTCCCCTTTTCTACAGCGCTTCAAATCTCACTGAGGAATCTTGCCCCTCTGCCTGTGTCGAGGGTGTCCAGGCTCCTCCTCATCCCAGGCCTCAGTTTCCTCATCTGTCTCTCCTCCTGGAGACATAAGAAATATTAGAACCACTTTCTGAACCGACCCAGCCTTCTCTTCTACCCCACCCCCTCAGACACCACCCCACCCTAATCCCTTTTCTATAAAGAGATTTCCCTATAAAGCCGGGCTGGCCTCCTAGACACCCCCACCCTTGAGATTAAAGGCAACCCTTCAGTAGCCCTCAAAATCCAAGCCCTAGGGCCAGCTTGCCATTCATTCCCTTTCCAGCCACACACTGTTCCTGGACCTACCCAGCTACAAAGGCCTCAACAAATCTGTCCCTCCCTACCTTCCAACTCAAGGTTAGTGTGGAGAGGGACAGAGGACCCACAAAGACCCCAACAGTCCTGGTATCCACAGGCACTAACATTTCTTCAAACACATAACTTCTTTACAGGATGCGAACCACGGGGCATGTGGAGGTCAGTGATGATGGGCACTCTTCCTCCACCATGCAGGTCTCCAGGATAGATCTTTCCTGGCCATCACCCGGGCCCAAACACTATGTTCTCAGACTTAAGTAAACAGGATTTTCAGATAATATAACTGGAAGTGACCCTGTGGCCCTCCAGGAGATGCTGAGCAATGTCTAGGGCCCATGTGTGGCTGCCCCAATTAGGGGAGTCCACAGCATGGAGTCATGGAGGTTACCCATGGAGGTCCAGGACATCTTAATAAAAACAAACGCGGTGGGGGGGCATGTCTGGATGAACATTCAGGCCTCTCTGGGCTCTGGGTTCTGTCTCCAGGGACCAGATCAAGGACACCCCCCTCCCAGGCCCAGGGAAAGAGGATTCCAGAAATGGAGGGGACTTGGCAAGCAGAACGGGAGCCAGCCTCTCCTCCCGCCCCCACCCCCAGGCTGGCTCTCACTCAGTTTCCACGGCAACCACGTCAACATCTCCCACAGCCTTTAAAGTCCTTCCCCACCCCAAGGAGGGCCTGTGGCAACCAGAGTGCCAAGCTCTGCCTACTGCCTGCAGGCCTTTGGATGGGGTGTACTGTACAATGCACACCCATCCCCTCTCCTCTGCACCCCCAAGTACAATGGGGTGGACATAATGGGGCTGCAAGGTGGCTCTGCTCTATCTATGACTTGGTCAGAACTAAATGCAGGCCCTAGGCAGGCATGAGTGGGTGGGTAGAGACAGGGCTCTCTCTCCTGGTCCCCAGCCTTAGGCATGGCTCTGAAGGGGACCAGATCTATCTCAGCTCAGAGGTAAGTCCCACTGAGCCTGAGACACCACATAGGTTTCTAAGTCAGCAGGGGTGCCATCTTCCTCCACAGGGTAGAATAGCCAAATCCCTTTCCACGGAAAAGAAGCTGGCCAAGTCAGATGTGCCTCTTGCTTGTAATCCTAGCCCTCAGGAGAAAGATGAAGCAGGAGGATTGCCTCGAGTTTCAAAGCCAGTCTGGGGTACAGAGTGAGAACTTGTCTCAAAAAGCGAGGCTTTTAAATTAATTATATGCCTTCAGGTTTGATGGTGCACACCTTTTCAGGTTTTTTTTCTTTTTTCTTCTGGTTTTTTTTCGAGACAGGGTCTCTCTGTGTAACAGCCCTAGCTGTCCTGGGGACTTGCTTCATAGACCAGGCTGGCCTCGAACTCACAGAGATCCGCCTGCCTCTGCCTCCCAAGTGATTAAAGGCGTGCACCACCACACCTGGCTGATGTTGCACACCTTTAACCCCAGGACTCAGAAGGCAGGGGCCTGATCTGTGAGTTCAAGGACAGCCTGGTCTACACAGCAAGTTCCAGGACTGCCAGAGCAATAGTGACCCTGTCTATACAAAAAAAATAGCCATTTAAATTAACTATATGGCAGGACTTAAGTCTCAGTGGTTCCCAGACACTCCCAAAATGACATTAAGGTACCAAGGTTCAACATGGCTCTCTTGGTCCCACAAATGGCTGTTATAAAGGAAGTTTAGGGACACAGTAACCCTTCTCCTACGGTGGAGTGTGATACAGCATCCAGGGGAGAACAGGACCCTGCCCTCCCTCACCATAAAGGACTAATGTAGTCATACCTAGACCCTGGATTTCATCTCTCAGGCCTCAGTTTCTCTGGCAAGGCTGGTGACCCCTCCCAGCTTAAGAGGTGACTTGCAGCCATTGACAACAGAACTGTCTCCTAATGTCACAGGGGGTGTGTGTGTGTGGGGGGGGAGGAGTTGCATTCCATACCCCAAGAAGTCAAGTTCTGGGAACTAGGAAGAATGTTGGGTTGGAAGGTCTGGGCGGAGCAGCCTGACGAAAGACAGGGTCCCCAGCTCAGCCCACTCAACTTGCTGTACTGGCAAACTCACTTGGCATGGCCAAGACACTCTGGACTCCAGTCTGCGACAAAGAGAGACATCTTTCTCCATTTGTCTCACACACACACACACACACACACACACACACACAAAACCTTGCTATCTCTGTAGCCCCTCAAATGTTTTGCAGAGAGAGGTGTGTAGCAACAGGGAATGCAGAGCTGCGCAAGCTTTGTCCATCTGGGCACCAACAAGGGACGGCCTCTGGACCAGAGGGGCTAAGGACAGGGACTGAGGAAAGAAGTGAGAGGAGGCATCATCTATGCCCACCCTCTTGGCTCAGCAGACTCCAAAGATGGCGCCTCCACCCCCCTACCTGCCCTGAATATGCCTGGGGCCACCCACACAGCTATGGAGGTTGTCCTAAACTCTCTTCCAGTGTGACCAAGATGGGAGGCCCTGGATCAAGCCCTCTCTGGGTGCCTTGTTGCCCACAGCAACCGTAAGAGTGGGGCAGCCTGCATCTTTTATATAGACAGAAGATGGCAGAGCAAACGCAGGTTAAGTTAGGGGAGACAGAGGCAGGTCACCTTATCCCAGGGAGACCTCAGAGCTGTTGGTTACACCACCACTAACAGGATAGATTCCCAAATCCCACTACTCATTTTCAGCTAACAGGGATAAACCCTCGAGTGAGCAGGACAGGAAGTAGCCAGTACCTGGCAAAAGGTTTACCCTATCCAATTCCGAGGGACTAGGCTTCCCAGAAACCCTAGCATGGTTAAGTCTGGTTGCCCACCACGGACTTTGCGCAGATACATCGCAGGTATGTGGAGTGCGCAAACATAAGGAGTGGAGGGGGAAGAGTTGTGGAGATTTCAATCCCATCGGATTTCAGATTCAAGCAAGCCCTCGACTCCAGGTCCAGATCGTGGCCTCCCTTCACCAGGTTCAAGCACACAGAACAGAGAGGAAAAATTGTTTGGGGCAGCCATTCTCTCACCACCGACAAGCTCTGGTCCCGCGCCAGAGGCTCCGCCGCCCTCCGGAGGGAATCCGCGCCGCTACCCTGGAGGCGGCAGCCCGGATCCACCCACCCTCTTCACACATAAGGAAACTGAGGCTGGGGGAGGGTCCAGGAAGAACTACGGAACCGGATGTTCTGACCACCAAGCGCAAGAGACCATGAGCGCAGAGCAACAGGACAGGAACACGAAGCGGGACTGAAAGGGTAGGAAGCTAAGGGCCACGATCGCGCGAGGTGGACCCGCCATGCCGGGGTGGATCCCGAGCAGCCGGCAGTCACGGGAGCTCTGGCCATCAGGGCAGGCCTCCGCGCGCCACCAGACCGCGTGGCCGCCACGCCCCCTGCGCGCGCCCCACCCACCATGTCCCCGCCCTCCGGGCCGGCTGAAGCCCGGGCGCGCCCCCCTCCCCGCCCCCCACGCGCCACGCAGTTTCGGGGTTCCCAATGAGGTGGGGGAAGGGGGTCCCCGAGACCTCTCTAATGCGCTCCCAGCACCCCACGGGTGCCAAGAACGAGGGGCTTACCTGTGTGCGTCCGCAGGTGTGACTTGAGGTGCGAAGACTTGTAATAGGCTTTAGCGCAGCCTGGGAAGGGGCAGCGGTGACTCTTGGAGGCGCCGGGGACGCGGCCCGAAGATGGAGACGAAGCGGCGGAGGAGGAGGAGACCGGAGAGGTGCCCCCCGCGGTGCTGGCTGCGGCGGCGCCTCCCGGCCCGCCTCGCAGATCGGCTAGGATGCTGGCGGCCAGCAGGTGGGGCGCAGCGGTGGCGCCTCCCGGCCCCGGAGCGGTGGCTGGCGGTGGCGGTGCCCCAGGGGTCCCCGGCGGCGTGGCCTCGCGGCGCGTGGCGCGCACATCCAGGCCGGTAGTAGGGCCCGCGCCCTCGGGGCCGGGTCGCCCGCGATGCACCACGGCTCCCGAGGAGATGGCCATGAGCACGTCGGCGGCGAAGTAATCCACGCACGCCACGGCCGCCGACATGCCGAGAAAGGACGCGCGGGCGCGGGATCGGCGGCGGGAGAGAAGCGGAGGTGGTGGGAGATGCGCCCGTCCGGCCGGCGGCGGCTGCTGGAGTGCGGGAGGCGGAGGAGGAGAGGGAGGAGGAGACCCCGGCGCGCCGCCGCCGCCGCCCGCCCGCGCTGAGCCCCGCCCCGCCCCGCCTGACGCGCCCTGACGCACCGGAGCCCGCGGGGGCGGCCGCGGACCGCCCCGCCCGGAGGACGCCCCCTCGGGGGTTCAGTGGCCACGCCCTCTCTCCACTGCGGTCACGCCCCCTCCCGCCGCGCCCTCCACCCTCCGGATAGCCGCGCGCCACCGCCGATGGGCGGAGCTCACTCCGCCAGCTGCCGGTCCTCTCCCGCTTGGGGACCAGCAGAGCACTCGGAGTCCCCTAGCACACTGGATCGTGCCCCTCTCCACACAAGAATCCAAACTGAGGGGAAACGGTCCTCGCCCTGGCTCGCAAGGCCCCACCGGTGCCCTTCCCGGGTCGCCACCTCCCCACGCGTTGGGAGTTACGCCCACTCCGGCGACACGCCCACAAACCCCACCCCAGCTTCGGGTGCCCCTCCTCTTAATCCAGAGAGGGCCACGCCTCCTCCGGGTGCGCGCTCCATCGCCTCCTGGGCGCGCCCACCACGCTGTGCCGGGTGCGCAGTCGCGGGCATCCCTCCCCTCTCCAACTTGTACCTCCCCCCCTCCCCGTGCTCCGGCACTGGGGCGCGCCCCTGTCCGCGGTGGTGAGGGGGCTGGGATCCGCACGTGGCCAGGGTGGGGGTGCGGAAGCGCGCTGTCCCGCCCCCGGGCCACGTGCGCGACCCTCCCCCTCCTTCCTCGCCCTGGCGCCGGGCTGCAACCCGACAGTCCTGACTCCCCATTTCTGGGCGCCCCAATGCCATGCTTGGCTTAGGGACGAGATATTCTGGAGGTGGGACTTAGGAACGTAGGGTGCCCACCGCTGCCTGGCTGAGCGAGTCTGTAGAGTTCGTCTTTGCCCGCCGGGATTAGGGAATCACTAGGCCTGTGGACAACCGGGATGGCAAAAGTGATCCGGATGGCGCCTGCAATGAAAAGGCCTGGCTCGGTCACCTACGAGAGGCTAGGGACTGCAAAGATCTGGGCGTTCCTTCCCTTACTCGGCTAAACCCTTGAGACTGTGACAGGGAAACTGAGGCGGGTTAGTGGAGCGATTGGAAACTCCCCTGGATGACGACCGGTCAAGTTGTGAAATGATGGTCCCCTAAAAGCCCCAGGCCCCAGGCGCCTGGTACGCGGAAGTAGGAGACCAGGCTCCCGCCCCTTAACTCCCGCCGTGCTGCGGAGGCCATGTAGTAGCCCGCGCGACCTCCAGGGGGCGGAGCACTCCAGCCGGCAGCGGTCTGTCAGTCCCAGCCCCTCCACCTCCGTGTTTGTTCCCAAGCAGAGGCTAGACGGCGGCAGAGGTCCCTACCCTGGGTGTCATGTCTACCTTCCCCGCCGGCACCAAGCTGGCTCGGTCAGATTCCATCTCTGCCATCGATTTGGCCGTGTTCCCTTAGGCCCCACTGTACATTGTGGTGACACCCTGTGTCCCTCAACAGCAGAGGTTGGATAGTCTGGGAGCCCCAGCAGCACTCTGGCTGGACAGAAGTGGAGAGGCGCGCCCACTCTTACTCCCCAGGCTTGCGCTCCAACAACTAGAACCATGCCGGTCCTGGACCAGGTTCTGTGTCTTCCTGTAGGGATCTGTTGCCCTCCCTCTACTTCTGCACCCTCTACATCCCTACACACATACTCCTGAAGAGAGGAGCCAGACCCGCAGCCAGGATCAACGAAAACAAGGGCAGCCCCTTGGCCGATGATGTCACTCCTACTAGCCCTGTGGTGGTGGTTGAGCAGGATTCGTTGTACAGCCACCAGGTGGTGCCACTTAGCATGCTCCAACTGCATCCCTAGACCTCAGGTATGTCCCGTGAGAGTCATCTGTGGGCTAAGCCTGCCGTTGCACATAGCGACCCCCATGTGGGTGCTCATTCACCCTTCAAGGGTATACCCTCATATGCCAAGCCCCAACCACGTGCAAGCCATATGTGTAACCACGGAGCCTGCTGCTGACCCAGGAGGGACCTAAGGAACAGTGGCACTACCTTGCAGATGGCACAGTCAAGGCTAGACCCCTGCACACACAGTTCTGTCACTGAAGAGTCTGGGAAAATACTCACCGTGCTCCCACAAAGCGGAACAGGTGAGTGGCTTTCTCTGCGATAGTACCCATCGGGCAGAGGGCCCTTGCTAGTCCCATGGGTGACTTGTTTTGTCTTCTGTTTTTATTTTCAGACAGGATCTGGGTTGGGGTGGGGTGTGACAGGCCTGACTTACTATAACTACCCAACACAACATTTGGCTACATGTATTTTTGTTGTTCTTTTGGGTTTTTTGGGGGGGAGGTTGTTTTGTTTTGTTTTTTGCCTTGCTTTGTTTTCCCAGATTCTCTGCATAACAGCCCTCCCTGGCTGTCCTGGAACTCACTCTGTAGACCAGCTGGCCTTGAACTCACAGAGATCCGCCTGCCTCTGCCTCCCGAGTGCTGGGACTAAAGGCGTGTGCCACCACACCCAGCATATTTCAGGTCTTTTTTGCGACAGCTCTGATTGCTATGTAGATCAAGTTAGCGTCAAACTCACAAGCGATCTACTTGCCTCTGCCTTCTAAGTGCTGGGATTAAAGGTGTGACCACACACCAGGCCCCAAAGGTGGACAATTAAGGACCCTGTAGAAAGCTCTGAGCTCCTTTCTGAGGGAAGGGACTAAGGTGCAGAGGCCTGAGAGCAGCTGGCAGCCACTCAGGTTTCAAAGAGAAGCCAGGGATCCCAGAGGCCAGTCTCCTCCCTGAGACTGACAGAGTTACCTGTTTTTGTCTGTTCTGAACTTTACCCTGAGGAAAGCTATACAGACTTGGGTCAGGTGGGACACACTACAGACCTGTGTCACTGGTGCTCCCAAGCCATGTGACTGAGGAAGGTTGACACCAAATGCTCCAGAGGCCAGCCAGGCTGTTTTTCTTGGGGAGAGTACTCTAAGGTGAGCTCCAACCATGGCAGTGTCCGGGACCAGGATACGTGGGACTGTGTTTTTGTTTTTAATCATCTGGGCACGTAGTAGACACCTTCCTAGCACTCTGAAGGTGGGGGCACTAGATCAAGATTATTCTTAGCTATATAGTGACAGAGCCGGGCATGGTGACGCATGCCTTTAATCCCAGCGCTTGGGAGGCAGAGGCAGGCAGATCTCTGAGTTCGAGGCCAGCCTGATCTAGAGTCCAGGACAGCCAGTGCAGTTATACAGAGAAATCAAGTCTCAGAAAAAAAAAAAGTAAAAGTGAGTTCCAGGCCAGCCTAGGCTATGTAATATCCTATTTAACAAAAAAAAAAAAAAAAAAAAAAAAAAAAGGCTGGCTGACTGAATGAGAGTGGGAAGGTCAACCTTGTCCAACAGTTTCCAACCTGGGCCTCTCAGCCAAAGGTAGGCACCATGTCCACGTCCCCATTGTATATATTGGGTAAAGAAAGTAGCTGTGTCACAGATACCTTTACAAGGACACAGTGGGTTCAGGCATCTGAAGCCTGAGGCAATCATTGGTTCCATTCCTTTCTTACCCTCAGCTGGGTCCAGCTGTTGTTCACACTGAGAGCCCTCAAGGCAGGAAAGTCCCCAAGTGCCCACCCCATGGAGAACAGAGTGATTGGAAGGTGCAGGGGGCCTAAGAGAGCAGCAGCAGCCACTCCAGTCTCCAAGAAAAAAGTCATGAAAAGCCCACAGGAAGGCCCAAGCCCCTGTTTGAGACAAGGACATCTGTGGCAGCCTTGCTCCTGTCCCCTCAAGTCTTTGGGTGCTATAATATGCCTGAGTCACTAGGTCACTCAGCTGGAAGTACTTCAGGTGTAAGGAACATAAGGTGACCCCAGGGCCTTGTGGCTATGAACTGGACTTAGAAGCAACTACAACTAGGTGGTGGGACAGTGTCCCTGGAAGAGCAGCCTGGCCCCAATCTATACCAAAGGGGGTGTAGTTCCTGCAATGGACTGTGGCCTCTAGTGAACGGGTGTGTGTGAAAAGGAGCGTAGGAAATAAATAAAAAGAAAAGGAGCTTGGGGAAGCAAAACACTAAGAAGTAATTGTAGGCTGAAGCCAGATGTGGTGGTGCACGCCTTTAATCCCAGCACTTGGGAGGCAGAGGCAGGCGGATTACTGCGAGTTCAAGGCCAGCCTGGTCTACAAAGTGTGCCTAGGACAGCCAGGGATACACAGAAACCCTGTCTCGAAAAACCAAAAAATAAAAATAAAAATTGTAGGCTGAGAGGGGTCATAGAGGACCTAGGAGCTAGGGTCACTGTCCACAGGGTTCCCCGCCCCACCACCATGCTCTCTTTGTGGGCAGGCAGGGATGACACACACAGGTTCACACACACCACAGATGCCTGTGGGCACTGCTGACAGATGCACAGGGGTCACCTTGTGACAACCAATCCAAGGTGAGTTTGGCACCTGTGGCTGAGCTGTGAGGAGGGAGAAAGAGCCAAAGGTAGATTACATGGTATCATCCTGTACTTCAGGTGATGGTGGTTCAGGTAACTTGAATTAATAAATAAATTAAAATATACATGAATAAACCACCACATAAAATCCTTGTGCTGGGCGTGGGGGCACACGCCTTTAATCCCAGTACAGAGGCAGACGGATCTCTGTGAGTTCAAGGCCAGTCTGGGCTACATATTGGGCTTCGGGACAGCCAGGGCTACACAGAGAAACCCTGTCTCAAAAAAAGAAAGAAAAACCAATAAATATAATAACAAAGATGAAGTCATCAGGGCATGGTGGTGGCCCATGCCTTTAACTTCTGCATTACTCAGGCCGAAGAAGGCAGACCAATGTGAGTTCGAGGCCACTCTGGGCTACATGTTTCAGAAACAACAGGAAAAGAAGTGTCTGGCATGGTTAAGAGCTCTGGCAGAGGATCCAAGTTCAATTCCCAGCACCCACGTGGGGCAGCTGACAGCCACCTGTAGCTCCAGCTCCGGGGACCTGAGACCATTTTCTTGCCTCCCTAGGCACCTACACCCTAGGGGCACACACACCTGCCTACTGCCAAATGCTCACACACTTAAATACTTTGAGAAAACTGGCAAATCTAAGTTGAGTGGGATACTGTCAGCAGACAAAAGGATAACTTCGTCGTTGTTCTGTATCCGTGTGCGCCTGTGTGTGCAGCGCCCATGTGGGCAGGAGACCCGAGTCCAGAGGCATTGGAACCCCTGGACTGATAGGCAGTTGTGAACAGCTTGATGTGGGTGCTGGGAACTGAGCTGGGTCCTCTGCCAAAGAGCAGCACAGTGACCTACAAAGCAAGACCCTGTCTCAAAAAATAAAAAGAGAATTGGATCTGCTAACCACTGAGCTGTCTCTCCAGCTCCCTGATTTCTTTAATGTATGAAACACCTTTTAGCAAACAAAACCAACTGGGTAGAAAGAGGCTGTGAAGTAGACGATTTAAATATACATTTTTATAATAAATGTACATTTATCCAATCTTTAAATGACTAGTAGTGACAGACAGCTATTACAAAACACAGCAGAAGCATTCAAAAGGTTGGCTGTAGAAGGGCCCACCATGGTTCAGTGAGGAAAGATGCTTGCCTCCAAGCCCCGCAACCTGAGCTCAGTCTGGAAGAGAACTGAATCCTGCCCTTGGCCTCTGACTTCCCACCTATGTAGCTGCATATGTGCCTCACCCCTAGATAAATGTGTGTTTTTGCTTTTCTAGACAGTTTCTCTGTGTAGTCCTGGCTGTCCTGAAATTGTCGCTGTAGACCAGGCTGGCCTCAAACTCACAGAGAGATCCACCTGCCTCTGCCTCCCAAGTCCTGAGACTAAAAGCATGTGGACACCACACCTGCCTAGGGGTTTTTTTGTTTGTTTTTAATTTGTTGTAGCTCAAATGCTGGCTCAAGTCTGTCATTCCAGCTGCGGGGAGCGAGGCTTAAGACCACAGGATTGCCTTGAGTTGTAGAACAGCCTGAGCTACATAATGAGTTTCAGTCTGCCAGGCTCAGAGTCAGAGTGAGACCCTGTCTCAAAACAAAACAAAAACAAAGCAACAAAAAAATATGGGCTGTGAATGAGTGAGTGGAGTTCTCCCCCAGCATGCACTGCGCCCCAGGCTCTGTCCCCAGCAGCACATAAACCAGGTGTGGCAGTGCTCAGGAGCCCAGTGAGCTACAAAGCAAGACCCTGTCTCAAAAAATAAAAAGAGAATTGGATCTGCGGCTTAGCGAGCACAGTTCTGCCTCCTGTGCAGGGAGCCCTGGGGTCCCTCCCTCGCACACAGGAAACCAGACTTTGTGGACAGCAACAGTGGACTCAGGAAGAGGGTTGGGAGGTTGGAGACCACTGCTTTTCTTCTAAGTATTCAAACACAGCTTTGCTGATTTGTGTCTCGCCCCCTTTTAGTTTTTTGTTTTTGTTTTTTTTTTTGTTTTTGTTTTTTCGAGACAGGGTTTCTCTGTGTAGCCCTGGCTGTCCTGGACTCACTTTGTAGACCAGGCTGGCCTTGAACTCACAAAGATCCACCTGCCTCTGCCTCCCAAGTGCTGGGATTAAAGGCGTGCGCCACCACCGCCCGGCTCCCTTTTAGTTTTTTGAGACAGGGTTTCACTCTGTACCCTAGGCTGTCCTCAATATTGGTAGCAATCCCTCTGCCTCAGCCTCCCGACTGTAGAACGACCAGCTAGGAATGAGACTTGTCCCTCCTTTCGTGTAGGTTCCCGACCTGTGGGCAGCCACTTCTCTTCCTCCCTGCACCAAAGTCAAGGTGAGACTCAGCCCTGGGACAGATTGAGCTCTGCAGTTCAGCATGTCAGGGGTCAGGATGGGGGAGGTATTGGGGGGAACCTGCAGCAGGTGATTGAGGAGGAGGTAGCGGTGGGAGAACCAAGCAGGGCAGTGGGACTGCAGACAGGGATCTAGTGAGGGCATCCCTGTGAACAGTTAGGAATGCCCTGATTTGGTTAAGTTTTTATTTTGTATTTTATTTTTTTAAGATTTATTTATTTATTATGGATACAGTGTTCTGTCTGCAGGTATACCTGCAGGCCAGAAGAGAACACCAGATTTCATTGTGGATGGTTGTAAGCTACCATGTGGTTGCTGGGAATTGAACTCAGGACCTCTGGAAGAGCAGTCAGTGCTCTTAACCTCTGAGTCATTTCTCCAGCCCCCTTGGTGAAGTTTTTAGATGCCACAGCGGCGGAGGAGCCAGCTTCAGCACTAACTATCCTATGGTGTCAAAACCACAAATTATATCACTTCTGCTCTTCTTCAGGGCTATAGTCTCACCTTCAAGTATTCCAGCCCCCTCCCCAAGGTACCGCCCACTCTTAAAGAGACCTCGAGGCATCAGGTCAGCTAAGGGTGCTGGCCTCCCTGCAGACAAGCCCGAGAGGGACCCTATGGCTAGAGGAAGCGACAGATGGTTCAACTCGGCAGAGCACACCACCCTAGGGCTGCCCTGCAGTCCTGGGGATACCTCTTCAGCTCACAGTTGGCACAGCACATAACCTGGCCCTGACTTTGGGGTCCACTGGGCCTGTCATCTCCGCATCTGGACTGGGAACTCGTGCCCTGTGCACAGTGGGGACCAGGACTCCCACTGAGCAAGGGGCTGCCCTGCAGTCCAGGGTGCAGGCCTTCCTTGGGTGAGAGCACCTGAGACCTCCCACTCCCCGCCCCTGGCTGGTCTAAGCGATCTCCCAGGCCTAGGGAAGACGCACCGGACCCATGAAGAAGCCAAGGCAACCCTAAAATCTTAAACCTTTAATTAGTTTCCCTCTTTCCTTCTCTTTGCTTTCCACGAGGAGAGAAGAGGGACCTCTGTCTCCTGCACATGGCTTGTGGCCCCTGGGGTGCCGAGCAGGGTCCCGGGCGCCGGGTCACATGCAGCCCCGGCAGGGCCCGTGTACTGCTGAGTTCCCTGCGGCTTGGCTAGGTGCGCTGGCTGGCCAGCTCCTGCGAGATGAAGCGGCGCAGGCGCTCCAGGTATTGACTGTACAGCTCAATGTCGTTGTGCCCAGCGCCCTCCACCCACAGCGGCTCCACAGCCTTCGGGCAGCGCTCATACAGTGCCAGCCCGTGGGAAAAGTCGATCACCTCGTCCTCTGTGCCGTGGATGATGAGCACCGGTGACGTGATCTTTGACACCTTCTCGATGCTGGGGAAGAAGATGGTCAGGCTGGGACCCTGTCCCGACTCAGGCCCTGTCCCCAAGCCCCGCCCCCATGCTCACTTAGGGAAAGCGTCGAAGCAGTAGGTCTTCTTGGTGTCAGGGAAGGCCACCCGCATGCCTGAGGTGAGAGGTGAGTGCAGGACCACCGCAGCGCACTCGTAGCGTGACGCCAGGTCCACTGTGGGCACCGTGCCAATACTCTGGCCATACAGGATGATGCTGTCCGGGCTGATGCCGTACCTGACCGACAGCAGGAGCAGGGTCAGCAGGCCTGGAGGTGAGCAGTTCCTGGGACCCTGCCAAGCGGTAGCTTCCTGGCTTTTCCCTCAGTCCCTCCCACCAGGGAGCCAGGGTGATAGTGTCAGATTGAGGCAGGCTGTGACCTAAGATTTCAGATCAGAAGTTCCTGTTCCCTAATGACCCCAGAGAGGAGGCAGGCTGTCTCTTCCCAGCGCCGCCTCCCCACCACCTCTGGAAATTTAGGGAACTGTGTCCCCGGATGGCCTGGCCCAGTTTAGGGCCTCCTGAGTTCCTCCTGCCCAATTAGAAACTTGCACAGCACAGGCAATATGGCTGGCTGTTTAGGTCCTGGGAGCCAGCCCATTCCCAGCTCCCCTCCTGTGACTCCCACCATGCAGATTACATGGCTTCTTACCCTGGCTGAGCTGGCCTAGTGCTGCCCCCATGCTGCCCCTGCCATAGTTCCCACCTGTCAGTCTCAGGCAAGCCTCTGCAGGACCCTCCCCTGATCCCAGCTTGAAGCACCTATGGGTAACCCACCCTGCTCCTGAGTGCCAACCAAGACCCCACGCACAGGATGCTCAGCACTAACCACAGTTCAGGCCTAAGCTCCTTCCACCACAGGGTGGCAGCCCCTTCAGAAGAGTCACACCCCACCCCAGGCTTAGCTGTGGTGTTGAGGGAGGTCCCTGGAAGTCACTGCTGTGGTTGGAAAAAAGGACAGAGCTCAGAGCACACAGCCAGCAGTGTGACTCTCCAGGCTGCTAGACAGTGTGAACAAAGGAAGCCAGCACTCAGGGGGAGGGGCACGCAGATAGGTCCCCAGTGCCAGCACCAGTAGTGCCAGGGGATCCAGCCCAGTAATACCTGGCACATCTCCAGGGCAACCAAGGTCCCCACCTCCCCAGGGCTGTCAGAGTTCCAGCACCACATGGGGCCCTAATGACTGGGGAGGGGCCTCCAGAAACATGCCCCCCACTGCATGGGCCCTGCTCTATGAGCATGGAAAAGGAGCCCTTGTGAGGTGGGGTGAGGTGGGAGTAACCAGGAAGGCAGAGTCTGACAGAGGAGCCCCAAGACTAAGGGTCTGGGATAGACTGGGGACCCAGACCTGCTGACTGCCATAACTTGGGCACCCTCCAGTACCACTTGCTGGCCCTATTGCCACCTGCCCAGAGCAAGTTAAGCTGATAGCAGAATCCTAGGGTCCCCTGGCCCTTGGGCTACCAGCCACCTTCCCAAAGTCCCTCAGTGGCCATCTCTTAGGCCCAGTGTCCTCTGTTCATGCTCAGGCCCAGGTGGAAGAACTTCCCTTTTCCTATGGACAGCAAGGACCCGGACCAAGGACAGCCGCCCCCGTCCATCCTGTCCCGTATCACGTCTGTCCCCTCTGCTCCCACAAGGCCGGGGCCCTCACCTGGTGCGAAGGGCCTGCCAGGCAGCGTCAATGT
The DNA here is from genome assembly GCA_907164525.1 of Lophiomys imhausi. NCBI lineage: Eukaryota > Metazoa > Chordata > Mammalia > Rodentia > Muridae > Lophiomys > Lophiomys imhausi. Next base: position 4,011,906 of record CAJQZJ010032834.1, read on the forward strand.
CCGCATAGAGGTTCTTCTCCGACGGCCGGCCCGAGCTGATCCCGTAGCCAGAGTAGTCATAGGAGAAGATGTTGCAGCCGATGCGTGTGCCCAGGCCAACATAGAAGCTGCACATCTGGCCCAGGTCCACTGCATTGCCATGTGAGAAGAGAACTGTGTACCTGGCGGTGCAGTGACAAGGGCACAGAATGACCTCCCACCCTGGTAGCCAGCAGCACCCACTGGAGAGCCCGGCTCCACTGCTAGGTTCCCACAGCGTGCAGGGTGTGTGTGTGTGTGTGTGTGTGTGTGTTGCCTAGGGATGGGATTTGAAGGCTAGTCAGTCCTTCTGTAGCTCCTGGCTGTAGTCAGCCAGCAGGCTTAGGCTGCCCATCCAGGGCACACCAGGATCCACAGAGAATCCTGCGTCCAATTTCAACAAACACAAGGACAGCCCAGGAGGCCAATGACCATCTCAGTGGAGGCATGCACACACCCGGGGTTCTGGGAACTGCGCATGGGAAAGAGCCTGCTCCTCCACTAGTGGATTCTACCGTTAGCGGGAGGACTGGGACCCAGCCCTGGCCACCAGCAGACTCTTAAGGTCCATCCTGTTCCCGGCTGGCCTCTGGCCAACCCGGACAGGCCTGTAACAAAACAAGGGCGGGCAGTAGGTCAAGGCCACGCACCTGCCTAGCCCTGCCCAGGCAGCTTCCCAAGCACCTTCCTGATTGCCCTTTGAACTCTGGACTTCACTTGGGGAAGCTGTAGCTCCTCCACCTCACCCTCCGATGGGGACCTGAAAGCGGGGTCTCCTGTCCTTTACAAGAGGGGTAAGGTGGGCTGGAGCTCAGGGCAGTGCAGTACCCATACATCCCTGCAGTGAGCCCTGGCTGGGGCCCCAGCTCACCTGGCACCCGGTACGCAGCGCACGTACATGCAGGCGATGCGGTTGCCGCGCGAGCTCTTGGTCACGAAGACCTCGATGGTGTCTAGCTCCCGCTGGCCGTACTGGAAGTCAGCACGCTCTGTCAGGTGGATCTTCCAGCGCCCAGGAGTGGCCGCTGAGGTCCGCAGGGGACCAGAAGGGGCAGCGCCGGCCCCACCAGGCCCAGGCTCGGGTTCAGGTACCAGAGAGTAGGTGGGCTCGGGAGGCAGGAAGGCGAGCTTGGCAGCGATGCGGCCCGGGCAGGGCGGGCAGCAGAAGAGGCAGCAGAGCTCGCTCACCGATAGGCCGTTCATGGCGGGCGCCGGGCCCGCACCGGGCCAGGGGAGGGGGGAGGGTGCTCCGAGACGCAGGCAGCGGGCGGCCAGGCTCGTGGGCCGCACACCTCAGTCCCGTTAGGAGGCCGCGGCCCAGCCCCATCGCGGTCCAAGGCGAGCCCCGGGGAGCCTTGCAGCCACAGGTCTCCATGCCATACAGTGGGACACCCTGCGGGGACACCGAGATGTGGGTTCGCTCCAGAAAGCTAGGGTGGAAACACGTGCCAGTCTGTGCCAGGCAGGGCAGAAGGCGTGTCCGCACATCCATGGTCTATCTTGATCCTCTTGCCCTGCCCACAGCCCTAGCTCACCCCGCAAGCCTCTTCTGGGCCTCTGATCTACAACTCCTGTATGTATGCCCCCCAGCCTCTGCTATTCCAGACCATTCAATGTCCAGACCCTGTGCCGGCCCCACCAGTGTCTCCCTTAGCCCTTGAAGGAGTTATGCTCAGAACAGGTAACAAGGGCAGCCCCAGATCTTGAGCCAGAGAGACCCAAAGGCACATAGACTCACACACAAAGGGGATAGGATTGGGGGGAGGTGAGCCATGGGGCTTTGGAACACAGAGTCAGAGCCCAGGGGAGGAAACAGACACAAAGACCAGGAACAAGGGCAGGATGCATGTCAGACACAGGGCCCCATTGGCTGGGACAATGGTTTGACCCTGTGTTTGGGGCCAGGCAGGGGTTAGGGCAGCTGGAGCCTCCTGTAGCTGCAACCTCAGGGTTCAGTCACCCAACCTCCCAGGCCTGGGCTCGTTGCACGTACAAATGTGGATAGTGCTTGCCTCACAGTGGCAGCAAACTACAGTAGGGAAATTAAATGGAGGACAGGGGCCTGACTCCAATGAAGACTGAAACGATCCTTTTTGCAGGACACCCTGAAATATGTTGAACTGACAACAAAGCCACTGCCATTTCATGCAGAGCTGCCCAATGGACAGAAACGATATTTCCTAAAAAAGCTCACCACCGACCATACCTGCCATCTCTCACAGCCTGGGAGGAAGGCAGGAGACATCTCAGCTCAATTTTAACACAATATCCATGTACACCTGAGTTTTAGGTTACAGCATATAAATCCACAGGGACAGAGGGACATGGGTAACAAGCAAATGGAGACGCATGACACTCAGGGAACTGTGGGCACACAGACACATCTCTGATCCCTTGTGGACTTGAGGTGTGAGGCCAGGGGCTAGGTGGAGTGATGTCCCAGTGCACAACAATTCAGGGACACACTGGGAGAACAGCTATGACAGTCAGAGCAGGGACAAACATAGTGTCAAGAAGTCCCCAGTTCCCAGGTGGCAATTCTCAGATGCAAGTGAACCTGTCTCCAAGAGACGCCAGGCCACATCTGTAACTGGGAACACTCCTAGCATGGAGTGGGTGGGACTCTGTCCAGGACCCAGGATAGCCCAGAACAGCCAATCAGGGAATGACACTGCCTAAAGTGTTCACAAGGTCAATGTTGAGAGACATCAGGTTCAGAACTCAGGCCTCCTCATGTAATACCTGGTGCTGACAGAGGGCTTGGAGGGATCTGCAATGCTGTGAGAAAGAACCCCTGCCACACTGGAGAAGGGTAAAGTGAACAAGGCCTGCTCCTGGAGCCAGGAAAGAGGGTGCTGTCACTCGTACTTCCCTCCAGGCTACTCCCATGAATCCTTAGGCCTGTTGTTTCCATCCACCGGCCCCACCTGGACCTTTCCTCTGTTGGACTCTAGCCTCCTTGCCTGGGTTATAGCTCAGTCACCATCAACCCATGGCAGGCTGTTCCCTCTAGCTACCTTGGCATTTTCTGCAGCACACACCCATAAATTGACCTCCATTTTAGGGGTGTCCTTCCTCCTGTTCACAGACCACATCCTCAGCCATAGTCTATCAGGTGTGCAACCTCTGGGGTCTCATCTTGCAGGTCAAACAAGGGGAGGGTTCTGTTCCTTTCTGAGTCCTCCACATGGTGAGGACCCCTCATATTCATGACTCTAGATACTTCTGTATTTCTTCTACAGCTAACCAGATCACTATCCTACAACAAGAAACTATGGGGGCAGGACCAGTAAGACCAATAAATACCTGCTTTCACTCAACAATCATATGCTAAACAACCAGAGAAAATAAGGAAGTTGTAGGAGAAAGACATAAGCCTCCAGGATCTGCTGGTGTTATATGGAGAGGACAGACAGCATGTGGGACCTCATGTCACAGATGGCTGCCACTGGATAACATAAACCAAAAATTGTTTCACTCACTGCCACTCAAAAGCCCAAGTATTGTGATCACAAACATAAAATCAGGGCCTCTGGTGTTACAAGCAACCAGGCTAAGGGCTCTAGGATGACCTGCATATGACTGCCTGCACTGGCATGCCTCATCCGGCCAGTTAGAGTAGGGAGGTAACCCTCCCTAGGAGCAAAGAATGTAGACAGGTTGAGGGAGATGGCTCAGCAGGTAAAGATACTTGATACCAAAGTCTGCAGATCCGAGTTGGATCAGGAGACCCACATGGTAGGCGAGGGCTGACTCCTCTGGCCTCTGTGGACCCACACGTGTGAAAAAATGAAACAGCTAAGTGACAGAGGAGAGGCAAATCGGGGCGGCGAGAGAAGATTCGAAAAACTGCAAGGGCTCCCAGGGGAGCAGGGTCGGCTCATGCTGCACCCTTGAGTAAGCTGCAGCGTGCGGACTTCATCATGGGGGTGAAAAGGAAGCATGAAGGAATCCTAGGGTGGGCCCCAGCCGGCAGGAAGTCGCCAGACATGGGACAGAGGTGGCGGGCGAGTGTCAGCAGAGATGGAAGCGGAGGTGGTGTGGGATAGGGGCAGGTTCCGGAGCTGGCTCAGGGTCTGCGGCTGGGCCCGGGCGATTCTTGGAGCAGAGCCGCGTTCTGAGGAGGTTACGCGATTGCTCCACAGGATCGCTGCACAGGCAGATGGGGACGCCAAGGACGGGATGGGTGGGCTGGTCCCGCAGCCATCCCCGGAGGGCGCAGGGAGGTCTCGGACGCAGGGCCAAGCTCAGTTCGGCCCCACTCCGCAAACCGCCGCAGCCCGCGCGCGCCCGCCAGCACTCACCGCCGCCCGCGCCCGCCGGCCCCGGGGCCGCACTCCATGGCTCCCGGCCGCCCGCCCGTGCGTCAGTCCGTTTGTCCCTAGGGACCCCTGCCAGGCCTCCCCGCACCGCCACCACCGCAGTTCTGCCGCGGGCGGAAGTGAGCTTCCTTCTAACACCGCCCCGGAAGTGATGTGAGGGGACTGCGCAAGCGAGGAGGCACCCCCCAAACTATTTACGGAGCGGATTGGGTAGGTTGTTGTGAGGGAGTTGTATGTGCTGGAGGTGGGGCCACGGGTGGGAGGAGCCGGATTGCTGGGCGGGGCTCGTGGTGGAAGGCGGGGCCTGCTTGCGATGGTGTGGCTTCGTGGGGGCGGGGTCCCAGTACAAGTGCAGGAGGATGGTCTAGAGGGACTTGGGCTGGGGGCGGGGCCTGGAATGTGGGCGGAACCGAGTGGTCTAGGGGCGGGGCCCGAGTAGGGTGACGCTTTGCCTGGAATAGAGAGCAGTTCTTCTTACAGGCGGGGCCTAAACTGAGAGCAAAATCTAGCTCAGTGGGCATAGTCTGCTTTTCCAGTTGGTTGTTTAAATTTTTCCTGCCTCCCCCACCTCCACCGCCCCAGCCCTCCCACCCCCCCACACGCCTCACATATCTAGAAGAAGCAATAGATCAAATAAGTCTCTCTCAAGACTGGAGCCGGAGAGGTGGCTCAGTGCTTAAGAACTTAAGAACACTGTCTGGCCTTACAAAGGACCAGGGTTCAGTTCCCAGCACCCGCAAGGTAACTCACGTCCATCATTAACTCCAGTTCCAGGGGATCCCATGCCCATTTCTGGCTTCTGCAGGCACCCAACAGACTAGAGAATGCATACAGGCAAAACACCTTTGCATTAAAAATAAATAAATAAATAAATAAAATAAAACGAACCTTGGGGCGAACACCGTTAATCTTTTTTTTTTTTTTTTTGGTTTTTCGAGACAGAGTTTCTCTGTTTAACAGCTCTGGCTGTCCTGGACTCGCTTTGTAGACCAGGCTGGCCTCGAACTCGCAAAGATCCTCCTACCTCTGCCTCCCAAGTGCTGGGATTAAAGGCGTGCGCCACCACCGCCCGGCTGAACACCGTTAATCTTTAATCTGAGCACTAGGAAGACAGAGGCAGGTGAATATCTATGATTCTGAGGCCAGCCTGGTCTACAAAGTGAATCCAGGACAGTTAGGGCTCTGTTAGTTACACAGAGAAAGCCTGTCTTGGAAAAGAAAAAAAAAATTCTTCTCTTCCCAATTTGATTTGACTTGTCTGTGCATATACATTACTGTGCCATGGAGTTCCTGTGGAGGTCAGAAAACACCTGGTGGGACCGGATTCTGCTGTTCCACCGAGTGAGTCCCAGGGATTGAAATCAGATCCTCAGGCTTAGCGGCTATAGCTTTTATTACCCACTAAGCCATCGCACTGGCCTGGCCCTCTTTTTGGTTTTGTGTGTGTGTGTGTGTGTGTGTGTGTGTGTGTGTGTTTATCTTCTTATTGTATATGCATGTGTGTTTTGACTGCATGCATGTATGTGCAACACATGTGTGTCTAGTGCCCAGGGAGGACAGGATGTTGAATTTCCTGGAACTGGAGTTATGGACCAGTTGCGATGGTTCTGGGCCACTATGTGGGTTCTGGGAACTGAACCCAGGTCCTCCACAAGAGCAGTAAATGCTGTTTATTTGTTGTTTTGGTTTCTTTGGTGTTTCACAACAAGGTCTCTGTGTAGCCTTGGCTCTCCTGGAACTCACTCTGTAGACCAGGCAAGTCTCAAACTCAGAGATCTGCCTGCTTCTGCCTCCATTAAAGGCATGCGCCACCACGCACAGCCCTCGTTTCGTTTTTTGAGACAAGATCTTACTCTACAGATCGGGCAAGTCTAGGCCTCATTATGTAGCTCAGGCTGGATCCTCAAACTCAGTAATCCTCCTGCCCTAACCACCAGAATGCTTAGACTGACAGACGTGAACTTCCCTGCCCAGTTGAGTGAAATTCTTTTTAGGGAGGGAGAGGACACCATCTCAGGTGACCCAGAGTGGTGTTGAGTTCAAGACCTCCACCACTGGACTGCTGGGATGAGGGGTGGGTGCCAGCCACCCCACCCAGTTTTATTAGTACATTCCACAGAAGACATCCTCATTCCTTTCTCCCAATCAATCTCTTCAGACAGAGTCTCACACAGCCCAAACTGGCTTGTTCTTAATACTTGCTAAGGAGTGCCAGCTGTACTGAGCTCCACCTGCCTCAGCTGCTGGGACAACAGGATTGTGTCACCAAGTCAGGTTGAACCCAGGACTTTATGCTACACAAGGTCGCTAGCAACTGAACTACATCTCCAGTCAGCTTCGTTCATTTGTTTGTTTATGTGAGACAGAGTCTACTATGTAACCTTGGCTGGCCTCCAATTCACGAGGCTGCCCGTCTCTGCCTCCCCAGTGCTGGCAATAAAGGCAAATGCGCCACGCCACCACTGCCTGACTCTTCCTTTTTTTTTTTTTAAGATTTATTTATTTATTATGTATACAGTGTTCTGTCTCATGTGTGCCTACAGGCCAGAAGAGGGCACCAGATCTCATTATAGATGGTTATGAGCCACCATGTGGTTGCTGGGAATTGAACTCAGGACCTCTGGAAGTGCAGCCAGTGCTGGAGCCATCTCTCCAGCCCCTGACTCTTGCTTTTTCTAGAGACAAGGTGTGTCTCTGTAGTCAGGGTTGGCCCAGATTGTGGACTGTTTGATATGGAGATTCTAATACACTTAGCTCCACACACAGCTTTATATGAAAATATATACAGCGGATGGGCCAGCAAGATGGCTCTGTGCTAAAGGCACTTGTCAACAAGTGTGGTGGAAGTCAGGCCTCTTTAGTGAATTAGTATGCAGTTCAGTATAGCATCTGGCAGCACGTAAGGAGGAGCTTGGCGTCCCTTGAACTTGGCGAGATTGACAGAGCCCAAAGGCCATAACTCTGTGAGAAACATGAATTTAGAAACATGAATTTCCCTGTTGAAGGGGCAGGCCAAGAAACCATACAAGGGAGCTGGAGAGATGGCTCAGCAGTTAAGAGCACTGACTGCTCTTCCAGAGGACCTGAGTTCAATTTCCAGCACCCACATGGCAGCTCACAACTGTCTGTAATTCCAAGATCTGACTGACACCCTTACACAGACATGCAAGCAGTCAAAACACCAATTCACATTAAAAAAAAATTAATTTTGCCGGGCGGTGGTGGCGCACGCCTTTAATCCCAGCACTTGGGAGGCACAGGCAGGCGGATCTCTGTGAGTTCGAGGTCAGCCTGGTCTACAAAGTGAGTCCAGGACAGCCAGAGCGTTACACAGAGAAACCCTGTCTTGAAAAACCAAAAAAAAAAAAAAAAAAAAAAGAAACCATACAAGCCTCACAGACGATGCTGGTTGCTGTGAGAAACGATGGGACCACTGGGTATCGAGAGAAGTCTTGTGGACTTTCCAGACTGCCAAGGATTGCGAGATGATGCAATATATAAACACAGTCCCCCTCTCCTCCTCCTGCCCTCACAAGCTGACAAGACACACTGGAGAAGTGCACAGCAAGGTATGGCACACTCAAGCCATTAGGCCTCAGTGGTCATACACTGAAAGGCGGAGTCTAAGAGAGAAAGAATTTTCACTGCAAGTTAGCCCAAGAAAGACCATTTGCCATAATTCAGCCTATTAAGGCTGGCAGCAAAGGAGGGCAGAGTACAGAAGCCACTGAGAGCTTTAGGCCATGAAGTCTATGGAAAAAGCTGACCTTAAGCTGGCAGTTGGAAAGGACTGAACTTTATAAGCTGGTCATAATCTAGCGGTTGAAATAAACTGGCCATATGAACTGGCAGAGTTAGGCTCAGTGGACACTAAGCTTGAAAGGGACTCTGCCTGCTGGGACGGCCATAAATCAGGTCATCCTGCATGGACCTATGCTAAGAATATTAATAGCTGGGGCTGGAGAGGTGGCTCAGAGGTTAAGAGCACTGGGTGTTCTTCCAAAGGTCCTGAGTTCAATTCCCAGCAACAACATGGTGGCTCACAACCATCTACATCTGCTGCCCGGGCATATATGTAGAGCAAATACTGTATACAAAATAAATAAATAAATAAATAAATAAATAAATAAATAAATGTTAAAAAAAGAATATTAATATCCTTTTAAGAAAATTAAAGTAGGGTTAGTTGGGTGTTTTTAGGTAAGTATTAGGGAATTTTTAGGTAGGTTATAGGCTTTAGATTAAAGAATATAAATGTTTTCTAGGTGTTTGTTAAGTACTAATAAATAGAAGAGATTTTTAAATAAAAATATTCTGTTATAAACAAGCCTGTGGCCCTGAGTTCAATCCCTGAGGCCCTCAAAGAAGAAGGCAAAACTTATTCCTGCAAACTGGGATCCAATCGCCACACCATGGCATGCACGTGCACACATACAAAAGAAATAAAGTGCTTAAAATTTTTTCAAAAAATTATTCCAGAACATTGGATCACATTGTGAACCCCGAGACTGTGAATTGATAAATCAGTTTCGATCATGGCTCACTCAGCCTTTAATCCTAGAGCTTTCTGCTTACTGTAAATAAGTACTTATGATTTGGATCTGCCCTAGCACACTCCTTTAATCCAAGAGATTTCTGTACACAGGATTAAACTTAACCCTAAATCAAGAGGCAGAGCAAGAAACCAGATGACAGGGATTAGACAGACAGGAGGGACACTGAGCTGGAGAGTATTTAAGACAACAGCATGGATGTGAGCTGGAGAGATGGCTCAGCGGTTATAGAGCACCGACTGCTCTTCCAAAGGACCTGGGTTCAAATCCCAGCACCCACATGGCAGTTCACAGCTGTCTGTAATGGCCAGGCTTGGTGATATGTAACAGTAGATTTTTATTTAAAACACTTATATTTATTAATAATTAACAAACACCTGCCGGGCGGTGGTGGCGCACACCTTTAATCTCAGCACTTGGGAGGCAGAGGCAGGCGGATCTCTGTGAGTTCGAGGCCAGCCTGGTCTACAAAAGCAAGTCCAGGACAGCCAGAGCTGTTATACAGAGAAACCCTGTCTCGAAAAACCAAAAATAAAAAAGATTTTTATTTAAAACACTTATATTTATTAATAATTAACAAACACCTGCCAGGCGGTGGTGGCGCACACCTTTAATCCCAGCGCTTGGGAGGCAAAGGCAGGCGGATCTCTGTGAGTTTGAGGCCAGCCTGGTCTACAAAGCGAGTCCAGGACAGCCAGAGATATACAGAGAAACCCTGTCTCAAAACCAAAAAAAAAAAAAAAAAAAAAACCAAAAACCCAAATACCTATAAAACACCGATATCCTATAACCTACAATACCTAATACCTAAGAACACTTAACCAGTTCTGATTTAACCCCTTTGCAAGGATATTAAAATTCTCTAATGCAGGTCCATGCAGCCATCTTGGCTAGCAGTCCGTCTTCTATCTGCAGAGCTATACAGAGAAACTCTGTAAAAAAAAAAAAAAAAAAAAAAAACCCGGGGGGGGAAAAAAATATTTTTTTTAAAAATGGGGGCTGGAGATATGATTCAGCAGTTAAAAGCAGTGGTTACTCTCCAGAGGACCTGAGTTCAAATGCCAGCACACACACGGCAGCTCACAGCTGTGCTTTTCTGACCTCTGAGGGGAGGGTACCAGGTACATACAGAATGCACAGATGTATATGCAGACAAAGCACCAGTACACATAAAATTAAGTTAATAAATCTAAAAAAATTTTAACTAGCTTGTAACAAACTATTTTTTATTTATCAACACTTATATTTAATACTTAACAAATCTCTATAAAATACCTAAATCCTATATCCTAAAACCTATAATCTAAAATCTATAATCTAAGAATATCCTAATACCTAAAAACACTCTAATACCTATCTAAAACTACTTAATATTATGACAATTTAATAATAATAAAATTATTATTAAGTATTAATAATAACTAATGTTATTAAATAACATTATGACTAACATTATAACATTATGACACTTAACTAGTAGATGACATTGGTTGCCTGGTTGCCGTGAGAAGCAACGGGAGTGCTGGACATCTTGAGAAATCTAGTGGACCCTCCAGACTGCCAAGGATCTCGAGATGATGCAATATACAAACCAGAGGCTCCACACGGCGCTCTCTTCCTCCTGCCCTCTCCGACTGAGAAGACACTTTGGAGAAGTGCACAGCAAGGTACGGCATACTCAAACCATTAGGCCGCAATGGTCATAAACTGAAAGGCGGAGCCCAAGAGAGAAAAACAGTTCACTGCAAGTCAGCCAGAGAAAGACCCTTTGCCATAATTCGGCCTATTAAGGCTGGTAGCAAAGCCAGCGGAGTTCAGAAGCTGCTCGGAGAAGCTTTAGGCCCTTAGAACTACACAGGTCAAGGAAGACTGTGGAGGAACGTCTCAGCTGATGGAGAAAGTCCAGTTCAAGTTTGGTGGTTAAAATAGGCTGGTTTCACAAACTAGCCACAATTTAGCTGTTGAAATTAGCTCTGACAAAATTGGCCATATGCGGCCCAAACGGACACTAAGCTTTGAAAGGGACTGCATGTTAGGACTGCCATAAAACCAAGTCATCCTGCATGACCTACACTAAGGATATTAATATCCTTTTAAGAAAGTTAAAATACGCCAGGCATGGTGGCGCACGCCTTTAATCCCAGCACTGGGAGGCAGAGGCAGGCGGATCTCTGTGAGTTCGAGGCTAGCCTGGTCTACAAAGGAGTCCAGGACAGCCAGAGATACACAGAGAAACCCTGTCTCGAAAAACCAAAAAAAAAAAAAAGTTAAAATAGTGGGTGTGGTGGCCCATGCCTTTAGTCCCAGCACTTGGGAGGCAGAGACAGGTGGATCTCTGTGAGTTCGAGGCCAGCCTGGTCTACAGAGTGAGTCCAGGGCAGCCAGAGCTGTTACACAGAGAAAACCTGTCTCGAAAAAAAAAAGTTAAAATAGGGTTAGGTAGGTGTTTGTAGATGGTTATTAATAGATAGTTATTAGGGTGTTATATAGACTATAGATTTTAGGGTTTTTGAAACCCTGTCTCAAAAAAAACCAAAGAATTATAAATAACACAGAAATGTTATGGGATTATGTTTTCCTTTTAATCTCAGGTGTAGGATATGGGGCTGCTTCACTGCAAGTGACTAGGATTTGCCTGGTGCTCTAGCAGGGTCGTGATTTTGCCAGCTGCAGATAGCTTCTGGAAATGTGTGACATTTGAAATACTGGGGACTCTTGAGAAGGTGTATAAATGCTAGTGCCTGGAGAGGGGCTGTGGAGGTGGCAGCCGCTGCTGTGGTTTTTCAAGTGGCCATATGCAAAGAAACCAGAAGCAATTTAATAGCCTGACAAAGGAAGATCAAAGTTGCCCCCAAGAACTGTCTAACCATAACTGGTCACCCCCTTTCCCCTTATCCTTTTTACTCTCCTATCTAGTCGAGAAGTGTAGAGAGCTGTGGTGTGCCACGCCCTAAAGATGGCGACGGTTTCCGCCTTCCACCAGCCCGACGGTGAGCACTCTCAGTGGTAAACAAGTCCATATTTGGCAAAGACCGCTGATCTGGCTTGCTTCCGCATACGTGGGCCTCTAAGATAGCACCACGTGGCTTTACTTGATTGGCTGTTCATTTAGTATTTAGCCTGTGGGTTGGGTCTGTCCGGGCATTCGGAAGACTGTTTTCAGGGGACCTGAATAAACTGCTAGAGAAGAGCTTTTGTGAGTTGCGTCATCCTTGCTGGTCGAGGGGGACGCGACAAGTGGTGGCCCGTATGGGGACCCAAAAAAGACTCAGAACTCCTGCAGTCAGGGGCAGCGCTGGTAAGTTCCTGGGATGAATTAGGACAATAAAGTTTCACGGAGATAACGAACACAAGGTAAAGTTTCGCGGAGATAGCGAACAAAAGGTAAAGTTTCGCGGAGATAGTGAACAAGAGGTAAAGTTTTGTGGAGATAGCGAACAAAAGGTAAAGTTTCGCGGAGATAGTGAACAAAAGGTAAAGTTTCGCGGGGATAGCGAACAAAGGGTAAAGTTTCACGGGAAGTTGCGAACAAAAGGTAAAGTTTCGCGGGGAAGCTGCGAACCGAAAGTAGATTTTTAATCATGGGATTGTCTGAGTCACATCCAATTTTTCTGGCTCTTCAGGAGCTACTTTTAGCTAGGAATTTAAAAATTAGGAAGTCTACCCTAGAAAGAGTTTTGAATGAATGCGATTCCGTGGCTCCGTGGTTTGCGGTGTCCGGGAATCTTACGGTATCCTGTTGGGACAAATTAGGCAGGGACTTGGATTTTGCCTGGGAGCAAAGTACATTGCAGGGAGGAGCACGGCCTATTTGGAGACTTGTTCGGAGTTGTTTAGGAGATCAGAGATATTGCAAGGCAGTGGAAAAAGGACAAAAGGCATTAGAACAGTTAAAAAAAGGAGCGCTCCGTCAAATCTGGGAAAGATACTTTGGAAGAGGATAGCTCAGAGTCTAAAGAGGAACTTAAAATGTTAACAAAGAAACTGGAGAAGTCATCTTTGAGGAGGAGTTCTGACTGCACCCGGATAGAGCCCTCAGGTCCGAGGCCGCCTGTGCTGGCACCGCCTTCATATAATGAGACTTCCCCTCCGAGTGATCCTAGTGGGTGGTCATTCTGTCCAAATGTCTGGAGGGAAGTGAGACATGAGCTGTACTACCCTGTCTTTCAGGATGGAGGGGGAAATCGTTATCATGCACCTCTCGATTTTAAGGTAATTAAAGCACTCAATGAGTCTGTCCGCACTTATGGGATTAATGCTGCTTTCACTGTAGCTCAGGTGGAAGCTCTTAGTCGTTATTGCATGACTCCTAGTGACTGGATGAGCTTGGCACGTGCCTGCCTGTCCTCTGGGCAGTATTTAGATTGGAAGGCTTTCTTGATTGAGTT
>CAJQZJ010032834.1:4035084-4098163 GCA_907164525.1 Lophiomys imhausi
CCAGTGTCTCACAGCCCCTGACAATAGCAGAACAGCCTCATTGCAGGGTCCAGTGTCTCACAGCCCCTGACAACAGCAGAACAGCCTCATTGCAGGGTCCAGTGTCTCACGGCCCCTGATAATAGCAGAACAGCCTCATTGCAGGGTCCAGTGTCTCACAGCCCCTGATAACATCTAATTGTCTCACCTGCTTTTTTACTCTGTGTTGAACTTTCCTCCAAAATAGTTTTTTTGCTGTTTTGGGTTTTGGTGGGTTTTGTTTTTTTGTTTTTGTTTTCTGTTTTGAGACGGGTATCTCTCTGAATCCCTGGCTGTCCTGGAATTCCCTGTGAAGACCAGGGCGGATTTGAACTCACAGACATCTGCCTTCTGAGTGCTGGGATTAGAGGCATGTGCTACCATACCCAGTTTACCCAATGTAGGTTTTAATCCAAAAATAAAAATGCTACACAACGAAGGGAGGCTGGGGACATGGTTCAGAGTACAGAGTGGAGACCCTGCCTGCAACCTCCCAGTGAGGGGTGGGGGCATTGCTCAATGATGAAGCCTTGTATACCATCTTTTTTTTGTTTGTTTGTTTGTTTTTTCGAGACAGGGTTTCTCTGTGTGGCCCTGGCTGTCCTGGACTCACTTTGTAGACCAGGCTGGCCTTGAACTCACAATGATCCGCCTGCCTCTGCCTCCCAAGTGCTGGGATTAAATGCGTGTGCCACCATGCCTGGAGTTTGTTTTTTTGAAACAGGGTTTCTCTGTGTAGCTCTGGCTATCTTGACCACGGTTTCTCTGTGTAGCCCTGGCTGTCCTGGACTCACTTTGTAGACCAGGCTGGCCTTGAACTCACAGAGATCCACCTGCCACTGCCTCCCAAGTGCTGGGATTAAAGGCGTGTGCCAGCACACCAGGCTTTTGCATAGCATCTTTTAAAGATGAATTTATTTTATGTACATTGATGTTTTGCCTGTATGTCTGCCTGTGTGACGGTGGGTGTCAGATCCCCTGGAACTGCAGTTACAGACAGGTATGAGCTGCCATGTGGGTGCTGGGAATTGAACCCAGGTCCTCTGGAAGAGCAGCAAGTGCTCTTAATCACTAAGCTATCTTTCCAGCTCCCTTGCATAGCATCTTTTAGAAGACTTGTGTATTTTCATTTTATGTATATGAGTGTTTGTATCCATCTGTCTGTGTACAGATAGATCCAATGAGCATAGTGCCTGCTGAGGCCAGTAGAGGGCAATGGATTCCTTGGAGCTGGAATTACAGATAGTTGTGAGCCACCATGTGGGTACAGGGAGTCAAACCGGGGTCTTTGGGGATAACAATCAGGCTTCCCTCACTGCCAAGCCACCTCTCCAACCCTTTTTATGAGCCTGGGCTCAGCCAAAAAATAGTAAAATAAATAACATGGGTTTTTGGTGGCCCTGTTTTGGAGTAATGACACATGGCTTCCTGGAAGCCAGAATGAAACCGAACTTTTTAATTGTTATTATTAATATTTATTTACTAATAATATTCACTTATAACAAATACCAACAATTTCTTAACTATTAACCCTACAAATTCCCACAACCCTTTTAACCTAACCACTAATCCTATTGATAATTATTTTCCTAACCTTTTAAAAGGATACAGTCTCTGGGGCAGGTCCTCAGTAGTCAGGAACACAGTTTCTGTATTAAACCCTTTAAAGCACTGGGCAGTCTTTTTTCTGGAATGTCGTAGATGTAGGTTCGTCAGGGTAAGTTGGCTATCACAGTCTCACCTTAAATAAGGCTTAAGGCTTTCTTCTCTCTGGGGGACCTTAGCCCCTTCGCATCAGCAACTCTGTTGTTCTGCCTCAGAGTCCTTAAAGCCAGCCACAGTTTCCTTTAGAACACTTTTCGGACAGATCAAATCCCTCTAGGTAAAAGCTGAGCCACAGGGTTTAGTCCTTGGCCTTTTGCTGTCTTGCTGAAGCTTTTTTTTGCTCACCACCTTCCTTCTGCCTCAGGGAGATCTGGCCATCAAATGATGATCAGCACTTTTTTTCAGCAGGACTCTCTGAGCTCTCTAGCATAGGAGGGGCCTCTTTTTTATGGGGCTCCATGCACTGTCCTTAAATAAGAGGAACTCTGTTTCAGCTTAATTTGGGCTCCACCCACTTAGCAGCTGAAAACAATGCCAGGCCAGATACTTTGTTTCTTAGTCCATTAAGTCTTTCCTGGCTTCAACCTTGTTTTGTCAGTTCATTAAGTTTTTCCTGACTTCAACCTTGGTTTTCAGTCCATTAATTCTTTCCTGTTTTTCCTGACTTCAACCTTGTTTTTCTACAAGCTGATAAACTAATCTCCCACAGCCAAGTTGATCTTCATGCCCCAAATCAAGAGACTGTATCAGAAACCCCTAAATAATTTTCTAAATCTAATTTAATTATTCTAACTCCCTACACCAGAGACACAGCACCTAAGGGTTCCAGCTCTGTGATGCTGGTCACATATGAAGAGATCTCTCACTTTTCTGTTTGGCAAGCAGCCATGAACCAATCCTGTGAGGCCTAAGCTGGTCACGAGACAATTTTTATTCTGGAAAGGTGCTGGCGTGCAGGCCAAGAAGGTTGCAAACAGGCTGACCCTCAGAGTTGGCCAACCCAGGCTCTCTGGAGCTAGTTCCCACCTTCCTGGCAGGTCCCACCTCAGCCAGGCACTCGGCAGTTTCATCACAGCAGTCTCATGAGGTCCCCAAGAAATGTCCTGATTGATGAGCCACAAAGGAAGAAGGTCCCTGGAGAGTCTCAGGGTCCCTGGCCCCTTAGAATGAGTTGTTAGCCAGACAGGGCTATACAGTGAGACTAAAACAAAGTAATTAATTAAAAGGTTTTAATGTTAAGCCATCTCTCCTCCCCCTACAACTTATTCATTTATTTTCTTTCATCTGTTTGTTTTGTTTTGTTTTTTCCAGACAGGGTTTCTCTGTGCATGCTTGGCTATCCTGGACTCACTTTGTAGACCAGGGCTGGCCTTGAACTCACAGAGATCCACCTGCGTCTGCCTCCCAAGTGCTGGGATTAAAGGCATGTGCCACCACACCCAGCATTTTCTTTCATCTTTTGTTTTTTCAAGACAAGGTCTCATTATGTAGCCCTGGGTGTCCTGGAACTCTGAGATTTGCCTGCCTCTTCCAAGCGCTGGGATTAAAGCCACCCTGCATGCAGCTATCTGTTTTTGAGACAGGATTGTGATATACAGCCCAGCCTAGGTTGGAATTTGTAATCCTCCTGACTCAGCTTGCTCGTGGTGACATGGGGGGCATGAACTCAGTGCTTAGGTTGACTTCTGAACCCAGAGCGTCACAGACAGACCCATGTGTTTTCTGCATCACCATAACTTTTATGATTGTTTGAGACAGGGTCTCTACCTCTTCCCTCTAGGGATTAAAGCCCTCCCCCCAACCGCCTTGACCTTCTGATCCTTTGGCCATGTGTGCTATGGATGGAATCTAGGGGTTTCTGGATGCTAGGCAAACACTCTACAGACCATGCTAGGGGCTCAGCCCCAATCTTAATTTTTATTCAAGAGTGCACATATTTGCTTCACCCACTGTACAGATGAGGAAAATGAGGGTCTGAGTGGACCCAAAACCTCAGACCACAGTCACCTTCCAAGCAGCGAAAGTGACTGTTCAGCGGTAGCCTGGGAGCTTACATTAGTCTGACAGCGGATGCTCTCTGAATGACTATAGATGTGCTGATACTTTGAGATGTCTCAAAGTATCAAGCAGGGTCGAGTTTCAGCACCATCCATAGGTCTCGAACCAGTAACACAGCATTCTGCCCCCCTGCAGGACACAGAAAGAAAGTCCCAAGATACAATAAGGCGGAGTGAAAAAAAGAAAAAAAAAATGCCGGGCGGTGGTGGCGCACGCCTTTAATCCCAGCACTTGGGAGGCAGAGGCAGGCGGATCTTTGCGAGTTCGAGGCCAGCCTGGTCTACAAAGCGAGTCCAGGACAGCCAGAGCTGTTAAACAGAGAAACCCTGTCTCGAAAAACCAAAAAAAAAAAAAACAATAAGGCGGAGTGAAGCAGCCACGCCCGCGGCCTTGTGGGAATTGTAGTCGAGGCTCCGCCTCCGCCTCGCGCAGGCCCCGCCCACGAACTACGCTCCCGTCGTGCCCCGCGACTGCAGGCGGAGCGGCCCGGTTGCTAGGACTTGGAGCAGTGTGGCGTTCGCGCGGGCGTCCCTCAGGTGAGCAGCCGCCGTGAGGGTTCGTCGGCTTCCACCATTCGGGATCCGCCACCGGGCAGCGGGGACGGCACGGGTTGTGGACGGGGAAAGAAGGCCTTGGTGG
Organism: Lophiomys imhausi; assembly: GCA_907164525.1. Lineage (NCBI taxonomy): Eukaryota > Metazoa > Chordata > Mammalia > Rodentia > Muridae > Lophiomys > Lophiomys imhausi. Next base: position 4,039,405 of record CAJQZJ010032834.1, read on the forward strand.
GGAGGACCGCGTAGGCAAAGAGTGTCGCGCGCGTCCCGGGAGGCGGTGGGCGTGTGCGCGCTCTTGCGCGAGCAGTCAACGCTAGTACGCAGGCGCACAGGGCTTTGCGACCACCAAGCCCTACGCCGTTGGTTTGCTGCGCACGCGTGTACCCTACTTCTCATTCTGGAAACCCCGTGATTTCCGGTTGTCTGTTCCGGGTGATCACAGTCCACTGCCTCAGCGTTGTTTGTTCACCATCTTTACAGCAGGTGTGCAGTTCTCTATAAGCTATGGTGTCCTATCTGGATTCCTGGGTTATCTTTGGTGGCTCCAGCGATCGAATCCTGGACTTTGGTTATATTAGGCTGGCACTGTACTACTGCTGATCCGCGTCGTCTCCCTGCAGTAGCGGATTCCAGGCAGGGGCTCTGGCCCTGAGCTACACCCCACTCCCTCACTGGGGAATTGGGCTGGAGCTCTAGCCCTGAACTAAGCCCCAGTCCCTCACTGTAGGATATAGGTAGGATCTCCACCACTGAACTCTGCCCCGAGCCCTCGTTACTTTTTGTTTTGAAAGGCTTTGCTGTGTGGCTCATGCTGGCCTGGAACTCAACATCCTCCTCCCTAGTGTCTTATTGAGTGCCTGGTGTTTCATGCCTGTGCTTCCAGACCTGATGCTATGATGCTGTTTCCTGTCTCTCCCTGTAGCCAGTCCAGGCTGCAGCCATGATTCCCTTCTCTTGGACTCTGGACCCAGGGCCCATTGCTAGCCTGCAGTTGTTCAGTGTGGAGAGAGACTGAGGCCCTTCAGAGAGAGGCAGGCTTCCCATGCTACTGTAGGGAGTGTCTGGGGTGTACAAGATTCTCCTTCCAAACCTGTTCCTATGCTGACCCACAGTGGGCACCTGCCACCCAAAACAAGGGAGCCGTTCATGCTGGTGTGCTCCACTTCAGTCCCTACATGTGGGAGGTGGTGACAAGAGGGTGACAGCAACTTGGAAAATGGGTTGGTATACATGGTAAGCTCTAGGCTAGCATGGGCTAAACAGGGAAACCCTGTCTCAAAACAAGACAAGCATACAGAATGGGTCTCTATAGCAATGAACTTAATAAGCTCCTTTGGCCACATTGGCCACCATCTTGTAGCTGTGAAACTCCTCCCTAGAGGTTCATAAGCCCAGCTCTCTGTCCCCAAGGCAGCCTTCTGTGTCCCTTGTTCTGTTGTAGACTTGAGGGGACAAACAAGACTTGTGTCTTCTGCTGCCCTAGAGACAGTGGTTTTTTTGTGGCCCAGGCAGGTGGTGTGAGTTGTATATGCCCTGGGGAGGCCAGACGTTTACTGTGGCCTCTGGTGGGCTCTGGCCACTGTGGGGCCTGTGCAGGGGCAACTCTCAGACACGTGTGGCACTATACTCACTTCCTGCACTTGTGGCTCCTAGTGGTAGCCGGCAGAGCTACACAGTGTTGACCTGGGCAGCCTGGGTGAACCCTGAAAGCCAACGGGTACGTGAGTCCATCTCATAGAATATTCCTATGGCCAGGTGGACATCACAGGGTGACAGGGTGTATGTAGGTGATGTTAGGTGATACAGCCAAGTCCACCATAGACAGGTCACCTTGTGGGATCTTTTTTTTTTTTTTTCCTTTCTGGTTTGCTTGTTGTTTGGTGCTCCTGTGTAACTTATGCAAATTCCCACCATTGAGCCACACTCGTGACCCCCTCCCCAGGGATTCCAGGCAGTGCACTGATGATTGACACCCAACCTTTTTAATTATTAAACACTTATTACTAACTATATTCACTTATATCAAATACACTTACTTAATTACTATTCCTACAAATTCCTACAACCCCTAAGAATGCCTACAACCCATATAAATTCCTACAACCCCTAAGACCTAATCATTAAACCTATTGATAACTATTACAACTATTTTCATAAGGATACAGTCTCTGGGGCAGGTCCTCGGTCGTCAGGAACACACAGTCTCTGTGGTAGACTCTTTAATGCACTTAGCAGTCCTTTTTCTGGAATATCTCAGACGCAGGTTCGTCAGGGTAAATTGGCTATGGCAGTCTCACCTTAAATAAGGCTTGAGGCTTTCTTCTCTCTGGGAGACCTCAGCCATCTGTAGGCCACCTTACTTCCTTCGTATCAGCAACTCTGCCGCTCTGCCTCAGTCTTTAAAGCTAGCCACAGTTCCATTCAGGCCACTGTTCGGACAGGTCAGACCCCTCTAGGCAAAAGCTGAGCCATAGGGTTTAGTCCTTGGCCTTTTGCTGTCTTGCTGAGGCTTTCTCTGCTCACCAGCTTCTTTCTGCCTCAGGGAGATCTGGCCATTGGTTCACCAGCACTTTCTCCAGCAGTACTCGCTAGCATTGGAGTTTCAGCTTAATCTGGGCTCTGCCCACTTAGCAGCTGAAAACAATGCCAAGTCATAAAGTCTTTACTTGTTTCTCCTGGCTTCAACCTTGTTTTTCAGTCCAGAGAGACTCCCCTCGTTTCACGTGACTTCATCCATAAGCTGATAAGCTAATTGCTCACAGCAGAGTTGATCTTCATGCCCTGAATTAAGAGACTGTATCAGGTCTACAAAGCGAGTCCAGGACAGCCAGAGATATTCAGAGAAACCCTGTCTCGAAAAACCAAAAAAAAAAAAAAGAGACTGTATCAGAAACCTAGATATTCACTAAATCTAACTTACATTAATCTATCAACCCCTACAGATGATTGCCCTGCCTCATTGCCTATAGACTGTGGTTAGTTAGCAGGGTTAGATGTGCCAGGATGGTGACTGTCAGCCAAGCTGATAACTTGAAGGGACTTAAGGATGGCCAATGGGTTCTGGAGCAGAGAACCAGGGTGGCAGGTGGCTTGTGTGAAGCCTGCTGCCATCCCTCTCAGATCTGCCATCTTCCCTGTCTAGCTGTGTCTCCAGAGCAGTGAGAAGCGGTGTCTGGTGTCTGAGGGCTAAGAGGATCCCCTCCCCACAGCTTTGTCCTCGCTGGGCCCCTTCGGAGCCTGGCTGTTTTCCTGTTTGTCACGGGGTGGCAATAGTGTTGGCCATTAGCCCAGGCTCTATTGGGGTGTTGGCACAGCAGGCTATGAACACTGGCTGAAAGCTCAGGTGCCATGGATGCCTAGGTTCTCAGGCTAGCCCCCTGAAACAGGAGGTGAGTTGACTTGGACTGACCACACCACGGAACATAAGTCCACAGTGGGAGGGGGCCACTGCCATTCTAAGAGTGCAGGGGTTGCACTCCTTGGGTGTATCTTAAAGGTGTGTGCCATCTTTTCCTGGGGCTACAGAGATTTGAGATGTCCAGCTTCCTGATTCTGCCACACAAATGCTAGGATGACCGATGTGTGCTACTGGGTAGACCAGAGTGGGCATGTCCTATAAAAGCCACCTGGAGTCGGGTGCAGTGTCAATGAGAGTGTATGCTCTTTAGGGGGTGGTCCTGCATTCCCCCTGTAGTTACTGTATAGAAAATGGGGCATTTAGCAGCTTGGAATGCTACTGCCCATAAGCCCTGGGAGCAGGGCCAGAGCCAGAGCCAGGAGCTCCATGTGCTGTGGCCACACACTCTACAGGTCTCACCTAGTGGAAGTTGGGGCCCCCTGGGATGTCTACCAGCACTTTCTGTCATTAGCTCACACCCGACCTGTGACCTCTGGAGGCACACACCAAGTAGCAGTTGTCTATGCCTCAGGTGACCATGGGCTTGTTTCCGGGCCAAAGGCTGAGTTCTGTTTTTCATGGTTTTTTTTTTAGAATTTATTTATTTTATGTATATGAGCGCTCTATCTGCATGTACACCTGCAGGCCAGAAGAGGGCATCAGTTCACATTGTGGATGGTTGTGAGCCACCATGTGGTTGCTGGGAATTGAACTCAGGACCTTTGGAAGAGCACTAGCCAGTGCTCTTAACCGCTGAGCCATCTCTCCAGCCCGTTTTTCATGGTTTTTGTTGTTGTTGTTAGGAGGTCTTATGTAGCCCAGACTGTCCTCAAAATTCCCATGAGCTCTTGGTCCTACACCTCCTGGCATAGCAGGGTGCCACCAGGCCAGGTTTACACGGGGCACTTGCTTTGTGCATGCAAGGGGTGGGTTTGGGGGTTTGATAGTAATGAATGCCTGTCTCCACACTGTCCTCCGTGGGTGTCGGATGCACGTGGACTCGTCAGAGTCGTGAAGAGCCTGGTATGGTTAATCCTAGTGCTGTTGGGGAGAGAGCCGACTCTACCAGGCGCTCTGGATGCCTCATTCCTGGGCCTGGCGAGACCCACAGCATCCCAGGACAGACCCCCGCCCCCCTGAAGCTGACAGATGACGCTCCAGTCCCATCTCTGTCTCCCACAGTTGAGCCCGCTGGTGATGGATCCCACCTCGGGCATTGCAGAGCAGCCTGGGCCTGAGAAAGCTGGAAGTGAGGAGCGAGAGCCACAACAATGGCAAGCGCTCCCTGTCCTGTCGGAGCAGCAGTCCGGGGCCGTGGAGCTGGTGCTAGCCTACGCTGCGCCTGTCCTGGACAAGCGGCAGACGTCCCGCCTCCTCCGGGAGGTGTCCGCTATCTATCCGCTTCCCGCCCAGTCCCACCTCAAGCGGGTGCGCCCCAGCTGCAGTGCTGGAGGCGCCCATGCTTCGGATCTGCTGCTGTGCCTGGCAGGACCCTCCACAGGCCCACGCTCGCTGGCTGAGCTCCTCCCCAGACCGGCCGTGGACCCGCGCGGCCTGGGCACACCTTTCCTTGTGTCTGTGCCGGCCCGGCCGCCCCTCACCCGGAGCCAGTTTGAGGAGGCACGTGCCCACTGGCCCACGTCCTTCCATGAAGACAAGCAGGTGTCCAGCGCGCTGACCGGTCAGCTCTTCTCTCCACAGGCTCGAGCCGCCATGCAGAGCCACATGGAACGGGCGGTGCTGGCCGCCCAGAGGGCGGCTGCCCAGGGCCTGCGGGCAGTAGGTGCCGTCGTGGTGGACCCAGCCTCGGACTGCGTGTTGGCCACTGGCCATGACTGCAGCAGCGTGGCCAGCCCCCTCCTGCATGCCGTCATGGTGTGCATCGATCTGGTGGCCCAGGGGCAGGGCCGTGGCTCCTGTGACCTCAGACACCACCCGGCTTGCTCTTTCGCCCAGGCCACCTCCGCCCAGGCCGCCCGTGTTGGGATCGTGCGCAAGCTGGATGAGGATGAGAACGGCCTGCCCTACGTCTGCACCGGCTACGACCTGTATGTGACCCGTGAACCCTGCGTCATGTGTGCCATGGCCCTCGTCCACGCCCGCATCCAGCGCGTTTTCTATGGGGCACCCTCCCCCGATGGCGCCCTTGGCACGCGCTTCCGTGTCCATGCGAGGCCAGACCTCAACCACCGCTTCCAGGTGTTCCGTGGCATCCTCGAGGACCAGTGCCGCCATCTGGACCCTGACCCGTAGGCCTGCTGACCTTTCGCTTCTAGATCATTCTCTGCTCCTGACCAGCCCAAATCCCTTGCAGCTCCATGGCCTTGGGCCATGTGTCTGAGGACACTGACCAACTGTATCAGCGTGTGATCTCTCAGCCCCGAGACAGTGGCCTCTTCTCTGCTGGCTGTAGCGACTGTGAGGCTCAGTTCTGCTTACAAGCCCAGTGGCTATCAGTCCTCATGGTCCTCCAGGCTCAGGGCGGGGAGCAGCCATCGTGTGTGAAAATAAGGCCCCTCAAACCAAGTTCCTGTTTGCACTGAGGTGCCAGGCTGGGTTGGGCATCAGCGGCAGGCTGTGTGGCTTGGGAAGGGAACGGGCCAGCCCTGCTAAGTCCAGCCCGCTCTGGGTGTTTTCAGGGGCAGAAATGGCACCCAGTAGGCACTCTTGCCTGTCCCTGGAGTCTGGAAGGTTCCAGATATGTCTGGACACCTGTTGGCCTGGGGTCAGTTCAGCTGCAGGCTGTTAATGGCCATTCTATACTATACCTCTTTCATGGGGAGACTGGGGCCTCCAGAAGTATTGGTCTAAGTGTAGTGGGGTCCTAGGCCTTGGAGCAGGGTGCTGAGGGGTTCTGACATAGGCTGGTTGCCTGGCAGCGGTGCTCCTGAAGACCAAGCTGCCCTTAGAGGCTCTGCCATCCCGGTCTGTGGGAACACGGGGCTTTGCCAGCAGTGAGTGGGCTGGCTGTGCACCTGCTGGCCTCAGGCAGGAAAGGCCAGGCCCGGGCTGAGTGCACAAAGAAATGTGGCCCAGCCTAGAGCAGAGGTGGGTCTTGGCTTCTGGCCTGCATCTTCAGGTAGTCCTTCCATCCCTCCTCCTCAGTGGGAAACCAGAGCCATTCCTGGAAGACACTCTTCTGTAACCTTGCTCCTTGAATGACCAGGATGGATGGTGGGGCAGGGAGAGGCTGTGAACAGCCCAACCTGAGACTCTGAGGGACTGTGTCCAACAGTGGCACCTGGTTGAGTAGGGCCTGGGCTTGGATACAAGGGTGTACCTGCAACTTTCTCACCTGAAATGCCATGGGGACCATGCCTGGCCTTGTCCTGAAGGTGGCATTTAGGGCCAGAGCTATTCTGGAAAGTGATAGCTGGTGTGACCCGGCTGTCACACGGTAGGGAGCTGTGTTCTGAAGGAATTCGATGGAATGAGCACCAAGGGATGTGTCATCCATGGGGCCACCGAGACCAGGACGTGCTGACTCCAAGGCTGTGGGTGGAATCTGTGTGCCGCTTGACCCATGCCCTTCCAGGGTGCTCTGAGGAGAAGTGACATGAGGCCCCACATCCTGGCCCAACACCTGCTGAGCCAGCAGCCAAGCTGGCTGGCCTGTCCAGCTGAGCCTGCCACAATAGGCTGGGCTAGGGTCTTCCTGGTTCCAGTAGCTACAGAGGTCCTGATACTAGTCTCCTTACAGGTGGCCCCTTCGGCCAGGGTACCAGGTCAGCCAGTACAGAAATGGCAGGTGAGTCTGCCCTGTTCCCCAGGCAGTGTCCCCCCAACTCCCACAGAGACTCCTGAGCTGTGTGTTTTAGAGCTGGCTTACCTCCCCCAGCTTCTACCTTGTGACACCTTGGGTGCCTCAGTGGGGCACAGACAGGCCATCCATATCTTCCAGCCTACAGATGTGGGAGGGGTGAAGCGAGGCAGCTTTGGGGAGTGAGCAGGGGACTCTAGGGACCGTGGAGGGGCCTCTGGCTGGCCTGCCTCTTTCTGTCCTCCCGTTTAGCCTGACCGCTCCTGGACACTGGGTGCTGATCCTGAGGTGTTTGTGCCCTGCAACTGTGCCTGCTCTCTAGTGCTTCCTTCCCCTCCCTGACCCCAAACAAAATGCTGGAGCCCACCCGGTACAGCTGATCTGCAGGGTCTGTCCTGTCCAGCCTCGCTCCCGCAGGCTTCTGGCTGTGGCAGCCTACCTAGGGGTCCCCTTCCTGCAGGAAAGGAGAACAACTTCCCCCCTTTACCGCGTTTCCTGCCGCTGAAGCCCTGCTTCTACCAGGACTTCTCCAATGAGATCCCCGTGGAGCACCAGGCGCTGGTGAAGAGGATCTACCGGCTGTGGATGTGTGAGGCTACAGGGGTGGGTTGGGTGGGTTGGGTGGACCCAACCCAGAGAGCACAGGGTCCCCGCTGAGGGCAGCAGCAGCAGCGTGGCCCTGCTTGAGACTCATCCTTAACGTGCTGCTAAGGAGGGCCCCTGGGCCTGGCCAAGGACTTACCCCTTGCTTGCTCTTCTTCCATCTGTGCCCCCCTTCCAGTTTACTGTGCCACTCTGGCTGTAAACCTAGTGGCCTGCCTGGCCTGGTGGATTGCAAAAGGAGCAGGGGTCAACTTCGGCCTGGCCTTACTCTGGCTGCTTCTCTTCACTCCCTGCAGTTACGTGTGCTGGTTCCGGCCTGCCTACAAGGCCTTCCGGTAAGCCTGGTCCAAGGGCTGGCAGGCCACAGAACCTCAGACCTACTTGCTGGGGTGAGCATGCTCACCAACATTCTGGTTCATGGAGGTTGTTCTTCCTGATCCCGGGGGACCTGAGATCTTTCTGTCCAGGATGGGCTTTAGTCCAGTTACTGTCTTGTCCAGTGTGGGTGGCTGTTGTGTCATGGTCAGCAATCTGTGACCACAGACCACAGCCAGTGCTGTCTCGGGTTACTGAGGAGGAGCCCAGGGAGCGAGACACTAGGCACGCATGAGCCATGAGCCCCACCCCGCCTTGGTGCTTTGATTTGGAGTATCACTGTAGGGAGGTCTGGTCACAGTGCCCCTCCCTGCCTCAAGCCTCATGATTGTGGGCCTGTACCTCCATGCCCAGCCTTGTTTTGAGGGCACACTCGAGCATGTGCCAGGACACAGCCTTAGTGGTCACAGGGACTTTTTTTTCTCTCTACCGTGAGTCTCAGGGATCAAACTCCAGCTGTGGGCTTTGGCCGCCAGAACCTGTCCCCATTGAGCCATATCACAGGCCTTACCTGTTCTGAGTTTGTGTGTTTGTTTGGAGACAGGGTTCCTCTGTGTAGCCCTGGCTGTCCTGGACCACTCTGTAGACCAGGCTGGCCTCTACCTCACAGAGACCCACCTGCCTCTGCCTCCCAAGTGCTGGGACTAAAGGGGTGCGCCACCACCACGCCCTGCTAGACACTTTCTAATATGGAGTCACACACCTATGTGGCCTGTGTTTCTCTGAACACAAGGTCCCTCGACTATGGCGTGTCAGACCCTTGCTCCTGTTTGTGGCCTTGTAATACTCCAGCCTGTAGATGGACCCTCTGCGTGTTTATCATCCATCCTCGGGCATCTGCCCTCAGCTGGTTCACTTGAGTATTGTTGGCTCATAAACGGTGCCTGAGACACAGACTGAGAATAGGATTGGCCAGGAGAGACAGATGCCTGCTCAGCCAGGAGCAAGAGCAAGGGGCCTCAGGGCAGAAGCATCCCACCTTCCACTCCCAGAAGCCCCAACCCTTCTGAGTGGAAGCAGCCTGGTGCTGGCCCCTTTGCCTTCATGGTGGTCAACACCCAGGCTGCATGCTTGGTAGAAGGGGTTAGTCATTTCAGTCTGGAGGTCCATCAAGGACAGGGGGACCCTGATACTCAGTCCTCCCACAGGCCTCGCTCCCTCCTTGGGGAGTTTGTGTGACCACTGCATCTGTCCCTTACAGAGCTGACAGCTCCTTTAACTTCATGATATTCTTCTTCATCTTTGGAGCCCAGTTCGTGCTGACCTTCATCCAGGCCATCGGCATCAAGGGCTGGGGTGCGTGGTAAGCAGAGGGAGGGTGTGTGTCTCCTGTATGCTTGAGTGTGAGAGTCTCTGCCAGCATGGGTCCGGGGTGTCACTGCCCCAGGGGTGGACAGGACTGTGCTCTCCAGACACAGTTAGGAGAGTGGGGAAAGCCAAAAGGCCTGTGCCGCCAGCCACCAGCAGAGGGTGCAGTTCAACTGCCCTGCTAGGCCAGCGCCGCCTTTTCACTTTGAGGCAGACCCATCCTCTACCGACAGGGCCCTGTCTGTCTCCCATGTCTAGGTCCTCCATTTCTCCTGTTGAGGGTCTCACTATTGTAGCCTTGGCTGGCCCAGAACTTACAGAGGTTTGACTGCCTGACTCCTGAATGCTGGGATAAAGGCCTGTGCCACCGTATCTGGGTGTCCATTTCTTTTGTGTGTCCTGGTCAAAGTCCATATAAGTCTCCAGTGGATGGCCAAAGTCTCCAGGCATCCTCTTGGCTTTAAGTCCTTCTCATGAACTGTGCCCTCCCACCCTCTTCCTGGCAGCTGGAGTCTGTAACCCTTGAATGGGCTATCACTCACCCAGCTCCCTCCTGTGCCTGGCTGCCCAGCAGCCTTGGCCACTCTGGCGTTCAGCTGGATATTTTTCCTAGCTCTCTTTACCTGATGCTCCTGATCCCCCTCCAAGGCCAGTGGATGGAGGAGAGCAGGATGCTCTCCATGTCAGCACAAGTGAGCGACCACTCTACATACCGAGCACATACCTTTAATCCTGGCACTCAGGAAGGCAAAGGCAGGTGGAATTCTGTGAGTTTAAGGCCAGCCTGGTCTACATAAAGAGTGACTCCTTGGGTCTGGGCTGTGGTTCAGTGGGAAGAATGCTTACCTGATGTACACCCCTGGGTCGATGGCTTCAATTCCTGGGACCACATAAAGCAAGCATTGTGGCACACACATCATTTCAGAACTCAGGTTATCATGTGTTCAGGGCCAGGGGCGGGGCAGCTCAGTGGGCAGAGCGCTTGCATATGGCCCCCGGTTCAGTCCTCAACACTGCACAAGTTCATACCCATCCTGTGTTCTCATGTCTCTCTTTTTGGTTTTGACTGACCTCAAACTCACAGAGATCCGCCTATCTCTTTCTCCCAAGTACTGGGATTAAAGGTGTGCACCACCATGCCTGACAGCCAGCATGTGTCTCAAACAGTAGAAAAAGAATACAAGATGGTTAGGAGAAGGTGACCACAGTGGCCCCATGCCTCTAGTTCCAGGAGGGTGAGGGAAATCGATGCAGATTCAAGGAAAGCCGGGGTTGCTCAGTGAAGCACTGAGTCAGCCCTGTTATAGTTAAGAAACCCCTTCAGGACAGGACAAGAGCTGGACTTGGGGGCCAGAAGCCACCAGCCCCACACCCAAGAAGAAGGAGACAGTCCTGTCGTTAGGGCAGTATCATGTGACAGGGCCAGCACCCAGCTTGTGCAGGGGCGGCACAGTCATGGGAGGCAGCTCCAGTAAGTGATGGCCCTGCTGACCCGTGTCTCAAGTGCAGACTGGCTAGAACAGTGTGTGTGATCCCAGAGCTGGTGGAAGGGAGCCAGCAAGCCAGCCGCTCCAACAGTATGGTGGAGGGCTGAGAGAGGACTCAGCAAGGAAAAGGGACTTGCTGGCAAGCCTGAGGACCTGAGTTCAATCTGAGTCACACACACATAGTGGGAAGAGAGAGTTGACCCCTGCAGACTGTCCCCTGGTCTGCACACAGGCACCGTGGAGTGCATGTACCCTCTCCCAATAAGTTTACAAAATAAATAAAAAACAAGGTGGACAATAAGAGAGGAAAACACTCCCAATTTCTGACATCTAGACACAGGCAGGCGCATGCCACACTCAAAATAAGCCAGGAGAGCTGCCTCCAGGCAGCAATCCCGGCATTTATGAAGAACCCAAACCAGACAAATGAGCCAGCCAGACCTTTTGTAGTTCACCACAGAGCACAGTACAGGGAACTGTGTGTGTCTAGAGAACTTGGGTGCTGAACCCCATCCCCCATCTAAGCATTCTTTTTTTTTTTTTTTTTTGGTTTTTCGAGACAGGGTTTCTCTGTGTAACAGCCCTGGCTGTCCTGGACTTGCTTTATAGACCAGGCTGGCCTCGAACTCACAGAGATCCACCTGCCTCTGCCTCCCAAGTGCTGGGATTAAAGGCGTGCGCCACAACGCCCGGCTCATCTAAGCATTCTTATGCCTGTCCATTCAGTTCATATTTTAGTTAAGAGCTACAAGATGGCCAGGCATGGTGGTGCACGCTTTTAATCCCAGCAGTCAGGATGCAGACTCAGGTGGATCTCTGAGTTCAAGGCCAGCCTGGTCTGCAGAGTGAGTCCAGGACAGCCAGGGCTACACAGAGAAACCCTGTCTCAACAACAACAAAAAAAAGTTACAAACTGCCAGGTGTGGCGGGGCACGCCTTTAATCCCAGCACTCAGGAGGCAGAGGCGGGCGGATCTCTGTGAGTTCCAGGACAGCTAGGGCCAGAGAGACCCTGTCTCAAAAAATCAAGGGGAAAAGAAAGTTACATGTGTGGCTGTTTTAGTTCTGTTTGTTTGTTTACCGATTTTTGTTTTTCTGAGACAGGGTTTCTCTGTGCAGCCCTGGCTGTCCTGGACTCACTCTGTAGACCAGACTGGCCTTGAACTCAGAGATCTGTGTGCTTCTTACACAGCCCAGGCTGGGATTAAAATTCTGTGTGGGGCTGGAGAGATGGCTCAGCGGTTAAGAGCACTGGCTGCTCTTCCAGAGGTCATGAGTTCAATTTCCAGCAACCACATGGTGGCTCACAACCATCTATAATGAGATCTGGTGCCCTCTTCTGGCCTGCAGATATACCTGCAGACAGAACACTGTATACATAATAAATAAATCTTTAAAAAATAAAATAAAATTCTGTGTGTAGACAAGGATGACCTTGAGCTCCTTCCAGATCCTCCTGAATGCTTGAATGTCAGGTGTACGCCACCAAACCCCACTTACTGAGTCTCTTTAGTTCATTTAAAGTCAGTCTGGAGGATGAAAGGTACTATACTGACCTGTAGGAGTCATGGTGGCCTTGACTTAACACTTTCTTTGATGTCGAGCATAGTGGTGCACACCTTTTTTTGTTTGTTTTTTTCAAGACAGGCTGTCCTGGACTCACTCTGTAGACCAGGCTGGCCTTGAACTCACAGAGATCCGCCTGCCTCTGCCTCCTGAGTGCTGGGATTAAAGGCATGCGCTACTACACCAGGCAATTAGACAGCTGTGAACTGCCATGTGGTGCTGGGATTTGAACCCAGGTCTTTTGGAAGAACAACCAGTGCTCTTAACCGCTGAGCCATCTCTCCAGCTCAGGTGGTGCACACCTTTAATCCCAGCACTCGGGAGGCAGAGGCAGGTGGATCTCTGTGAGTTTGAGGCCAGCGTGGTCTACAAAGCGAGTCCAGGACAGCCAGGGCTACAGAGAGAAACTCTGTCTTGAAAAACCTAAATAAATAAATAGTGAAATTGGTTTCCTGTCAGTATGTTCTGTTAAATTGTTAAGTCTGTGTTGACCATCATCACCTTCTGGTCCTTAACTGCGCCCAGCTCTTTAAATTTATCTTTTTCTTGATGATTTGTTGGAGCTCTGTGCATATGAAGGAGAGCAGGCCTCATTTCCCCATTCCTTGTTCGTTTGTCAGAGCTCTTTGCATATGAAGGACAGAGGCCCTTCTCGGTGTGCTGAGCGCTTTTTACTCCTGTTCCCTCTCTCACTCTGCAGTGGCTGGCTAGCAGCTATTGAATTCTTTGGAATCAATGTTGGGGCTGCTGTGGTCATGCTGATCCCGGCCATCATGTTTTCCTTGTCCGCCGTCATGATGGCCGTTGCTGTTGTGAAGGTGAGTCCGGTGATCTCTCTGCGTCCTAGAGCTTCCTCTTAACCTCCCTGTTCCATGTGCCCCAGTCACAGAGCACCTGTGTCTTCAGCTTAGGCTGGGACAAGGGAGTCTGGTTGTCTGGGAACTCAGGGTTTGGGGAGGACACATCTGCTTAGGTGACCTCACCTCAGATCCCCAATGAGGGGCAAGGACCGACCATCAATGAGTGTCACTGGCACCAGTTTTAGGCTCAGGAGGCCCAGGCCAGCAGGGTTCCCCAGAGACCACAGTGAGCTGTGGGCGGGCCCTCCAGGGCCCTCCAGAGACAGCACAGGTCTGCCATGGATAGCTGTGAGGGGGCAGAGCTGCCTGGGGAAGCAAAGTGAGAATGCTCCCCCCTTTAATTCCCCAAGACAAGGTTTCTCTGTGTAACAGCCCTGGCTGTCCTGGACTCATGCTGTAGACCAGGCTGGTCTTTAACTCACAGGGTTCTCTCCTGCCTCTGCCTCCTGAGTGCTGTCACCACTGGGTGATAAACCTTTTCAAAAGACCTTTTTTGAAGATTGTTTCATGGGGCATGAATCCAAGGCCTTTTCAATCCCAGGCCAATGCCCTGCCCAGCCCAGAGCCACTTTTCCATTTTTTGAGGTTGACTTGTGTAGGAGTGAGTGGCCCAGGTCCCCAGAGCAAAGTCCTATCTTCAGAAAGCCTTTTTTCCCAGGTCAGCGTTGACAGACATCATCTAGGTGCCTAGGCAGGCCATCCTTACAACTCTACCCAGCCCTGTCTGGGGTACACAGGGTCACACTCCCCAAGGACCAGGACCGCCCTTCAAAACTAAATATGGCAGGATGTCCTCTGCATGGGCTCTCTCTCCACATCACAGAGTAGCACAGGAGGAGCAGATGGATATACTGGGAAGAGTTCTCAAGTGGATGGGCCTCAAAGCCTGCTGAGGGATGAGCCATGAACATGGAAGAAGGGCTGGACGTAGCCGGGCTGCCTGGACTGGCAGGGTGGCGAGCGGGAGCATTTTGGCCTCTGCAGTTTCTTGATGTTTGATTTGACTTTTTTAAAATTTTGAAGACAGGGTCTCATGTAGCCCAGACTGGCCTCAAACTTACTGTGTAGCCAAAGATGACCTTGAACTCCTGATCCTCCCGCTGCCTCCACACTGCTCAGGCTTGTGTCACTGTTGGTTTGTGTGGGGCTAGAGGTGGATGGAACCCAAGACAAGTGCTGAACTGAGTGAGCTACACCCCAGCCCAGGGTCTCATTGCTTAGCTTTGGCTGGCCTGGAACTCGCAGAGACTCACCTGCCTCTGGGCTCCCACATGAGGATTAAAGGTGTGGGGCACCATGCTTGGCTTTTATTTATTTTTGAGTCAGGGTTTCTCTGTGTAGCCCTGGCTGTCCTGGAACTCACTCTGTAGATCAGGCTGGTCTCGAACTCATCTGCTTGCCTCTGCCTTCTGAGTGCTGGGATTAAAGGCATGTGTCACCACTGCTGGCTTTTGTTTTGTTTGTTTTACAGTGCCCCCGACTAGCCTTATATTCTTGGCCCTCTTACCTCAGCTCCCTGGGTGCTGGCATGAGGGGCAAACACCCACCCTGGCCTGCACTATCACCCTTTCATCCTCGAGGTCCATTAAAAAAAAGGTTAGCCGGGCGGTGGTGGCGCACGCCTTTAATCCCAGCACTTGGGAGGCAGAGGCAGGCGGATCTTTGCGAGTTCGAGGCCAGCCTGGTCTACAAAGCGAGTCCAGGACAGCCAGAGCTGTTAAACAGAGAAACCCTGTCTCAAAAAACAAACAAACAAAAAAAAGGTTAAAGGTCACACACATTAGTGTCAGCGAGGTGGCACGTGGCCCTGTAGAAGCTACTTGTTGAACTGGGGTGCTCCTGTGGGCTGTGGAGACAGCAACGTAGAGGTGAGGGCCCCTGCACTGCTGTACACTGTCACTCGTGTAGTCACAAGGGTCTACAGTGGGTCTCTGTGCACTGACCTCCTGTTCTCTGTCTTTGTCCCCTGACCCTTCAGGTGCATAGAATCTACCGTGGAGCTGGTGGAAGCTTCCAGAAGGCACAGACAGAGTGGAGTGCCGGTACCTGGAGGAATCCGCCTTCAAGGGAGGCCCAGTTTAACAACTTCTCTGGGAACAGCCTGCCTGAGTACCCCACTGTCCCTAGCTACTCGTCCAGTGGAGGCCAGTGGCCTTAGGCAGCTGGCTGGCTCCAACACCATGGCTCTGTCTCCTGCCTTCACCCTTGGTCCTGAGGTCTGAGCATCTTCCCAGGGTTCCATGAGGTCCTCAGCCTGTGTTCATCTTTTGCCCCAGCCCTCAGCAAGCAGTGCCCAACAGCCACCGTGCACTGCCATTCTACCAGAACCTGATGTGTGTTCACCCTGCTCCCACCTGTTAGGAGGGTAGGAACCCCCAGCCTGTCCAAGGAGAGGCTTCCAACACCCAGCTCCTGTCCTTTGTGTTGTTAAAGTGTGTAAGGCTGAGCCCAGCAGCCTTGTGGAGAAGGGTGGGAGTGGACAGAGGCAGAGGAGCATGGTTGGCTGCTCTACCATCCAGTCCACCCCTGTGCTGCTCTGGGGACAGAATCCTGCAGCTTCCTTGTGACGGTGACACCCTGCTGTCCCCTCTACCACCCAGGATCCTGAGTAGACCTGCTCACGTGAAGGCCCTGGTCCAGTTGGTTGAGGCTGCACTGGCCACCAGGAGACTCCCCCTCCTGTGTGAGAGGCTCTGCTGCACGGCAGGCCACAGAGGCCCTAGTCCGCTGGGGGCAGAACCCAGGGACACATCTGTGCCTTAAAGAGAGCTCCACTATCTCCCTTCACCCTCCTGCCTTCCCAGGACAGCTGTGGCCTTGACAGGAGAGCCAGACGGAGTCTTGGTCTATCCCCAGCACCCCTGATGACACTGGACTCAATACTATTCCTTGTGACCTGATGCTACCAGCCCAGTTAGTGCAGTCCCCAGGCCTCCCCACAGGGCCAGGCCCCTTCTCTACCAGTGTCCGGTCAAAATGCCTGGCCTGTTCCCCACCCCAAGATGCACAGAGAGCTCAGTGATGGAGAGTTGCTGGCAGGCACACGGAGTGAGTGGCCTTGCACCCTGAGGCCCCATCTTAGAATGGCAGGAGGCTGGAGCCAAGCGCCCACCATATGTGACAGGCTCTTGAGCCTCCTGCAGCTCTTCCCTACCCGCCTCTGGGTATGTGGGTCCACATGCCATAGTTGATTTGTTATGTGAGAATATTCTGGAAATAAATTTTCTGCAGCAGGGTCTGTGTTTGTGGTGTGGGAGCACACATGCTTTGTGTCCATAGAGGTTGCTGTCAGCTATTGCCATCCATCTGTCTGTTTTCTAAATATTTTTTTTATGCATGCAGGCCAGAAGCCACCAGATGTCAATATAGGTTGTGAGCCACCATGTGGTTGCTGGGAGTTGAACTTAGGACCTCTGGAAGAACAGCCAGTGTTCTTAATCTCTGACCCATCTCTCGCAGCCCAGTTGCTTTTTGAGACAGTCTCCCACTGAACTAGAAGCTCCTAGATTTGGCTAGGCTGGCTGGCTGGTGAGCTCCAGAGATCCCTGCCCAGGGCTGGGTTACAGGCAAGTGCCACCATGTTCTCCTGTATATCTGGGTGCTAAGCTTACACAGTGAGACACACACACCCAGGGTTATCCTGGGCTAATGGAAATCTTGTCTCAAAAAGATTCAGAGAAGGTGGGCACCCACAGTAGTGCCTATGGAAATGGGTTCTTTGCAGAGGACATTTGTGAGCGTGGCACTGGGGTAGGTCCTAGACACATCCACAAGGGTGCCTGCCATGAGAAGGACCACAGACTGGGAAATGGAGCATCTACAGGCCAAGGACACAGGGTCTCTGGCTGCCATGTGCCACAGGGAGCAAGCAGGGCTGGACTCCCTACACAGTGGCCACAGTGGGGCCATCCCTCTGTTCCTTGACCTCCGAGTTCTGTCCCAAAAAGCAAGACAAGCTTGTGTCTATAGCATAGGTAGGAGTGACAGACAAGTCCTGCAGGAGTAGGACAGTAGCCCCACGGTCAGAAGCCCACATGGGTCCCTCCCCACCCTCTTCTCTTCCAGGGCTATGGTGCCACTTCGCCTTCAGCCACCAGGGGACATGCTTGGCTTCTCTCAGACCAAGGGCCCTTGTCCTCTACAGGCTCCCTAGTGCTGTCTGTCCCCAGGCATACCATGGCCTTGGCCCTCTCTGTTCCACCCACACTGAGCCCTGTCTCCAAAGTCCCTATACAATATTACATGCAGTAACCCATTCTCTGCTTCTGTTCTTTTAATCTTTTCTAGTTTTGTTTTTTTAACAAGGTATCCTGTAGCACAGGCTGGCCCTAAACATACCATGTGGCCAAGGCTGTCCTTGAACTCCTGATTGGTTCTTTTGCATTCACCTTTTTTTGGGGGTGGAGGGGTGGAAACATGGTTTCTCTGTGCTGTCCTGGAACTCACTCTATACCAGGCAGATCTTGAACTCACAGAGATCCACCTGCATCTGCCTTTTGGGTGCTGAGACTAAAAGCGTGAGTCAGCACACATGTCTTCGCCTTGCCTTTTATGTGCGGCATCTGAGCACTCTGGCTCAGCTGTCCTTTATTTATTTATTTATTTTTATTGAATTTTTTTTTGGTTTTTCGAGACAGGGTTTCTCTGTGTATTTCTGGCTGTCCTGGACTCACTTTGTAGACCAGGCTGGCCTCGAACTCACAGAGATCCGCCTACCTCTGCCTCCCGAGTGCTGGGATTAAAGGCGTGCGCCACCACGCCCGGCTTCAGCTGTCCTTTATTGACGTGGTCCATTCACTCCTGCTTCCTGGCCTCTTCTTTACCTCTTATGCTGGCTGGACAGGATGCTGGGGACACAGGACAAAACATACTCATCTCTGAAGCCAGGAAGAGGTTCCACCACTGGGAACCTTCTCCCCAGAGTTCTCATTTAGGACTGTTCCTCTAATATTCAGAAAGCTCTGGAATGCTTTAAAATGGGGAAATAGAGGAAGCTATGGGATGACCGTTGTCAGAACCTGGAGGCAGGAGGGGCTGTCCTGCCAGCATTTACCTTTTTTCAGGATGTTAAGTGGATAATTATACTGTATCTGCCTCTTCCCTCCCATGCAGACATCACCAATCAACCACTCAATCTAACAAACTCCTACATTCTGTGCTGGCATCACCAATCAATTGACGAATGATTTCCTCTGTGGTGGGAATTAGTTTTCTTTAGTGTATTCGTATGCACATAAAGGAGGAGCTTGGCGTCCCTTGGACTTGGAGCTCAATTGAGGCCACAGCTCTGTGAGAAACATGAAATGCCTTGCTGAAGGGACGTGGCTGGAGAAACCCACACAAGCTACAAATGATGTTGGTTGCCATGTGGGACTGCTGAATATTGGGAGAGATCTTGTGGGTCCTCGAGACTGCCAAGGGTCATGTGATGATGCTATACATAAAACCCAAGAGCTCCACATGGCTCTCTCTTCCTCTTGCCCTCATGGCCTGAGAGGACAGTGCACAAGCATTTAGGCCACAATGGTCATAAACTGAGAGGCGGAGTCCAAGAGAGAGACTTTTTGCCACAAGTCAGCCTGATAAGGCTGGCAGAAAAGGCACGCAGTTTGAAGGCTGTGGTGAGGAACACTAGGCCGTGAGGCACACACATGCTGAGACTACAGAAGTGAGTCTCAGCTGACTGAGGAAGCTGACCTCAAGTTTAGGGGTTAAAATAGGCTGGCCTCAGCCGGGCGTGGTGGCTCACACCTTTAATCCCAGCACTTGGGAGGCAGAGGCAGGCGGATCTCTGTGAGTTCGAGGCCAGCCTGGTCTACAAATTGAGTCCAGGACAGCCAGGGCTACACAGAGAAACCCTGTCTCGAAAAACCAAAAGAAAAACAAACAAACATAAAATAGGCTGGCCTCATAAACCAGCCACAATCTAGCGATTGAAATAAACTGACCATATGAACTAGCAAAGTTAGGCCCAATGGATGCTAAATTTGAAAAGGACAGCCTGTGACTACCAGAATGATAAAATCAAGTTTTCCCACATGGACCTATGCTAAAAATATTAATATCCTTTTAAGAAAATTAAAATAAGGCTGGTTAGGTGTTTTTAGATAATAAGTGTTTATAAGTATAGATTTTTTATTAATTTTTTTAGTTTTTGGTTTTTTCGAGACAGGGTTTCTCTGTGTAGCCCTGACTGTCCTGGACTCACTTTATAGACCAGGCTGGCCTCGAACTCGCAAAGATCCGCCTGCCTCTGCCTCCCAAGTGCTGGGATTAAAGGCGTGTGCCACCACCGCCCGGCTATAAGTATTAGATTTAAAGTGTTAGGTCAGCCAGGCGTGGAGGCGCATGCCTTTAATCCCAGCACTCGGGAGGCAGAGGCAGGCGGATCACTGTGAGTTCGAGGCCAGCCTGGTCTACAGAGTGAGTCCAGGACAGCCAGAGCTGTTAAACAGAGAAACCCTGTCTTGAAAAACCAAAAATAAAGCCGGGCGTGGTGGCTCACGCCTTTAATCCCAGCACTTGGGAGGCAGAGGCAGG
The DNA here is from genome assembly GCA_907164525.1 of Lophiomys imhausi. Classification (NCBI taxonomy): domain Eukaryota; kingdom Metazoa; phylum Chordata; class Mammalia; order Rodentia; family Muridae; genus Lophiomys; species Lophiomys imhausi. The sequence goes on from CAJQZJ010032834.1 coordinate 4,059,068, forward strand.
CGGATCTCTGTGAGTTCGAGGCCAACCTGGTCTCCAAAGCGAGTCCAGGACAGCCAGGGCTGTTACACAGAGAAACCCTGTCTCGAAAAACCAAAAACAAAAAACAAACAAACAAAAAAAAGGAAAAACCAAAACTAAAAAATAAAAAAAGAGGTTATAAAATATAGGTGTTTATTAAGTATTCATAAATATAATTGTTTGAAATAAAAATTTTCTGTTACACTTCTCCATGCTTTGCATAGGTCAGGCATTAAGCAATCAGTCTGCCAGCCAGTGGTGCCCTCCACCCTATGTACAGGGTTAGTTGATGTGTGAATGATCTCACCTACCATTCATTGTACAGGGCCGAGATCAGCAATTAATCTCAGGGTCAGTGATGCCCTTCCTCCACTCTGTACAGGTCAGGCATCAATAATCAAGCCAGTCCCTTCTCAGCACAGAGCAGGCAACATTAGTCGATGTGTGATGACCTCCCTCCTATAAATAGGGCAGATATCAGTCAAGTGGCATCAAGAGGAAACCACACAGGGCTGGAGAGGTGTCTCAGTGGTTAAGAGTACTGGCTGCTCTTCCAGAGGACCCGGGTTCAATTCCCAGCACCCACATGGCAGCGCACAACTGTAACTCCAAGATCTGATACTTTCATACAGATTATACATGCAGGCAAAACACCAAGGCACGTCCAACAAAAATTTTTTTCAAAAAAGAGAAAACTGCATGGCTGCTCAAGTCCAACTCAACTTTTTACAGATGAAGCTGAAGACAGGAGATTCCTGAAATATACCTACAGAGACATCCCGAGACAAGGTGAACTCTGGCAGGGCAGGACCACAAGCCCACAGAGCACGCCTCCCTGGGTATTAGCTTGGACTCTAGTCCCTGCAAGATCAAGAAAACAGCAGTGTTGTTCCTTCCAATGCTGGCTCCTGCTGGATGACCCAGACTGTTCCCTCAGAGGGAAACCACCAGGGCTGGCGGGGAGGCTGGGCACCCTGCCACTCTGGGTGAGGAAGACATTTGTAACCAGAGTCTCCAAGAATACCAGTGCAGGGTGTGGGCAGCTGTCACCTGCTTGGCATCCTCTACCATCAGCTGGGGACAGGATGTTGTCAGGCCAAGCTGCCCAAGCCTCCTCCAGCTGCTGAGGGCTCCTGGTATCTCACAAGCCAGTAACTGAGTCACCTGGTCTGCTGGGGCTTTCTCAGTGCAGACATCACAGGCCCAGCATCCGGGCTGGGGTTCAGTGGGTAATGTTCACCTTAGCACTCACTATTCAGTAAATCAGGAGTTCTGGGTCATCCTCTGCTACATATGGGGTTTGAAGCTAGCTTGGACTACATGAGATCCTGTCTTTAAAAATCAAATCTTGGGGGGCTGGAGAGATGGCTCAGAGGTTAAAAACACCGGCTGTTCTTCCAAAGGTCCTGAGTTCAATTCCCAGCAACCGCATGGTGGCTCACAACCATCTACAAAATGAGATCTGGTGCCCTCTTCTGGAGTGAATGTATACATGTAGGCAGAACACTGTATGCTCAATAAATAAATAAAATCTTTTAAAAAAAAATCAAATCTTGGGGCCTGGAGAGATGCCTCAGTGGTTAAGGGCACTGGCGGCTCTTCCAGAGGACCCAGGTTCAATTCCCAGCATCCACATGGCAGCTCAAAACTGCCTTTAACTCCAGTCCCAGGGGACCGAACGCCCTCACACAGACATATGCAGGGAAAACACCAATCCACACGAAATAAAAATAAACATTAAAAAGGTCTTGCCAGACTTGGTGGTGCACACTCCTAGTACATGGGAAGTAGAGGCAAGAGGATCTCTGTGAGCTCCAGGACAGCCTAGTCTACAGAGTGTGTTCCAGGCAGGTCAGCATGGGATACACAGTGGGATCCTGTCTCAGAAACAAGGAAACAAACAAAAAAGCAAACATTCTGGCCTGGTGGGATGGCTCAGAGGGTAAAGATACCAAGGGAGCCTGGCAACCTGAGTTCAGCTCCCAGACCTAAAGGCGGAGGGAGAGCTGACTTCGCATTGACCTCTGACCTTCACATGTGCTGTGGCACACACTTGCACACATGTTTGCGCACACGGGTGCATACACGTGTGCACACACACCAATAAAAAATTTAAAATATTCTAACACCCGCTGAGCATGGCAGGGATCACCTGTTATCCTAACACCAAAGGGAACTAAAACAACCCAAGATCATCCTGGGCTACAGAGAGTGTCGCAGGCCAGTGTGGGGCTACATAGTGAGACAGAGTCTTAAAATCCTTACGCAAACCAATAAAGCTGAAACACAAACAAACAAAAGGAAGAGGAGGAGAAGGAAAGGGGAAGAAAGCCCAGCATTCTAGAAAAGTCAGAGCTGGCTGTTCACCTTGAGCTGCTTGGAAACATGAATAGTTCCAGCTTAGCAGAAGTTCACGGTCTCCTTTTCTTTTTTAAATTTTGTTTGTGACACAGTCTCTGTAGCCCAGGCTAGCCTTCTCCTGAGTGCTGGGATTACAGGTGTTTGCCAGCAGTCTCTGGCTCCAAGTTCTATTACACAGGGACTCTCGAGAGGACTACTCCATCACGGTCCCTGGGGGAGGATCTCATTGGGTCATGGTGGGCCAGTCAGGTAGGCTGGGTGCTCATGGGGTCCAGGAGCCTGGTGCCCCAGAAATTCACCCTTTGGCTGTCCCCTTCTTCCTTCCTCCCACCTCGCTGGCCCGTGTGTCTTCACAGGAGGAACTGTGGCTTCACTCGATCTCTTTCCTTCCCCACTGGACCTGAACTCAGAGCCATCCCCCACCACAACCCACCCTGCACCACTTAGCTGCATCCCTGAGACTGATACACCCCACTCTAGCTCACACTGGGAGGTCGTGGTATTCACCACTTAGCTGCATGGGAACTGGGTAGTGATCCAGTGGCAGATGAGATGCAGCCATTGTCTTTCTCTAACCCTCAGGGTCCATATAGGAACAGAGAAGGCGTTCTTAGATAAGAGGGAACCAGACACTCCCCAACCTGCCACAGGCAACCTCGGGCTGATCAAGGTTCAGCTGGGACTGCCCTGCCAAGAACAGCCCCTTCCACCTAGTTGGGAAGACAACTGGCAGTATTTCATTCATTCTGGGCACCCACCATATATCCACAGGCCTTGCCATTAACCTAACGTTAGGAAGACAGTACTGAGGACCAGCGAGGGTAAGGGCAATTGGTTCACTCACCCGGTCGCGGCCCTGAACGGCTCTAAAGCCGGCCTTAATTTCTGTATACTTTCAGCTGTATATGCCACTCCTTGGTTTAAGATGCAAGTAATAGCCACAGTCCACCCTCCCCAGGTAGAGTTCCTGAAGAGCAGAGGAATGAAGATGGGATCAGGACGTCTAAAACAGGAAAAACCTGAGTTCTCCAATACTGTGAGGGCTGTGTTCATTCATTCATTCAAGCAATTATTGCATAGGTTAAGTCCTACAGTGTGCACGCTCCTGTGCTGGCTCCCGGAAGAACAGGCTGAGAGTAGACACATACCAACACACCACAGCTCAGAAGAGAATCATGCTGCGCCAAGAAAAGACAATGGGGCTGCGGCTTGGACTTCTCTACAGTCTGCAACTTCTGGGGTTGCACTCAGATACCAAAAGGCTGAATTCAGCCTTCCCAGTGGACACCATATTCACCTCTTATTTTTTTCTTCTAAAACCCGAAGCAATTTACAGTCTTGAGGGAGAAGCTGGGATCTGGGTGTATAAGATCTGCCCTTTACAGGGGCTATCTGGCCAAAGCAACCACCTATGACGGCATCCGAAACCTGGGTTCCCCTCCCCCAGGTCTAGGACTCCCTGGGCAGTTCACCGTTTTAGTCTCAGAGACTGAACTAAACAAATATCTACATCGGGGAGGAAGAGGGGTTCACGAGGCCAGCCCCCTTCCAGGAGTCACTTAGGGACCCGGCTAGGCAGCCCCTCCACCGTTCACAATGGCAGTAGTGCGTGATCAAGTACTTTGAAAGCTGCACCAAATGAGTGCCAGTGGGAAGCGAAATCTGTGCTTGGCGCAGGAGGCTGGCAGAGCATCTGCCGTTTGGCTCCAGGTGACCTGCTGCAGGATCGGAACCCCAGAGGCTCTGGCACCTGAGGATATCGCCATGCAAAAGAGCTAAGAGAAAAACCAGGAGTGATGGGTCATGCCTGTCATCCTAGCACTTGGGGCCTGAGGCAGGAGGGAATTCTAGAGTTAGGGGCAGCCTGAGCTACATAAGCAAGACTATCTCCAAAATTTAAAAACAAATCAAAATAAAGTTTCAAAGAATTAACATCGAGACGGACAGCCCTGACTCTTTTTTTTTTTTTTTTAAAGATTTATTTTATTCATGTGTGCGCTCCATCTGCATGTACACCTGCATTCCAGAGGAGGGCACCAGATCACATTGTGGATGGTTGTGAACCACCATGTGGTTGCTGGGAATTGAACTCAGGACCTTTGGAAGAGCACTAGGCAGTGCTCTTAACCGCTGAGCCATCTCTCCAGCCCAGCCCTGACTCTTACCACTTGTGGCTAACCAAAATCGACATTTTGCTGCGCTGCGGACCATTAATTTTTTTTTTTGGTTTTTCGAGACAGGGTTTCTCTGAATATCTCTGGCTGTCCTAGACTCGCTTTGTAGACCAGGCTGGCCTCGAACTCACAAAGATCCGCCTGCCTCTGCCTCCCAAGTGCTGGGATTAAAGGCGTGCACCACCACCGCCCGGCTTAATTTTTTAGAGTACTATTTTCTTTTATGGAAGCAACTTCCGGGTCCAGCGCCAACCCCAACCACCAGGAAGACCACGCCCCTCCATACCGCCCACCGTGACGTCGGGTGGCGAGACAGTGACGTCACAGGCGCGGAAGCGGGTTGGCGTCCGGAAGACGGCCACGCGTCTCCATGACAACGAAAGGGCCAAGCCTGGCGGATTCCGTAAACCCCGCCCCCACAAGGGTGGGGCCGCTGCTAGTCCTATTCACAGCTCAGGTACGCTCTGGCAGCCAGCAGTCTCTGGTGTCCATCGTGGCTCCCAGACGAGCGGTCTCGGCTTGTCTGCAAAGCGCGGCGGTCCCTAACCCACAGGCGCCGTCGCAAAACGGCGTGCCCGCTCTCGGCCTCGCCCCTGCGTTAATCATAACCTCTGCTCCCGCCTCCAACCTACGCCCTAGTGCGGTAAAGCACCGCCCCACCACTAGGCCACGCCCCCAGCCTATCGTAACGCGCTCCCCCTACCTCAAGGCCACTCCCCTACCTTGCGGTTACCTTGAAGCCACGCCCCTACACTGTCGTAAAGCTCCGCCCTGGCTCAAGCCACTGCTCTGATCGTCGTAAAGCTCAGAGCCCTCCTCAGAAACCCTGCCCACATTGTCGTAAAGCCACGTTCCTAGCCTCAAGGCCACGCCCCGCGCTGTGACGCAGCAAAGCGCACGCCTCTCGCGGCCCAGTCGCGCCTGCGCACTGGTGCGCGCAGGCCGCCGCCCCCCGCTGGCCGACGCTGGCGGCGTAAGGCGCGCGGGGGCTCCGCGGAGCGGGCGCGGCGGAGCGGCGGAGCCCGGCCCTCTCCGCCGAACATGCCGAGGCCGGCCCCGGCAGCGCGGGAGCCGGATCGGGGGCCCGAGCCGGAGCGCGAACGTGCGCGGGGCCCGGAGCGGGGGACGCCGCGCTGCTGAGCTCGGCCGCCGCCGCCCGCGGGCCCCAGGCGGGGCGCAGGTAATGTTGCGCGCGCACGACCGGCCGCGCCCCACCCCCGCCGCGCCGCGACCCCGTGACCCCCACTGACCCCGGATGACCCCATCTCCGCACCGGGGCGAGCACCGTCTCCACCCTGCGGTTCCTGACTGGTGCTCTGCACCGAGCGACCCTCACTTCCGGTCATTCTGCCTCAGTCTCTCCCACGCTCTGACTCCACCTTAGATCTGGCTCTCTGATCCCTGAGTTCCTGGGTCTACTGTTTTCCAGGTGCTCAGCTCACCTGCGACACCCCGGCGCCCCCACTTCCGGCCACCCTCTTCCCGGCACCCCTCATTATGCTTCAGTGTTCCCTCACACGCTGACCCCATCCATCTACCTTTGCTGTGCCCCCCCAACTTCCTGTGTCACCTTCCAAAGTGTTCAGCCCACTTGCAACCCCCACGTTTTTCTTCGTGCCCCTCGATGTCCCTTTCTTGTCCTCAGACCTCTTGTCCACCTGGTCTCCGTGCCTCCTGCCATCTGGGCCCGGCTCCTGTCCCTCCACATTCCCAGCCCTTCTCCCTCATGTTCTCTTCACTATTTGTGGCTCTGATGTTTTGTTGTGGGGACAAGAGCTAGGGGGATTGGGGACAGCGACAGAGGGTCCGGTATAGGTGGAGGGGGACCTGTTGCAGGGAGCTGCTTGGGAACTCTGGGCCCAGCTGCCTGCACCCTCCCCCTTCCGCTCTGGCCACCGGCTTTGTTTTCCGGAAACACACGGATCAAGGCGGGAGGGGTGAGATGTCTGGTCAGGCTACTGGATCCCCTGCTTGTTCCTCTGTGCCCCAACTTTGTCCACGGGTGACTTTCTCAATAAGAGATGAAAACAGAGAGAATGTCTGCAGGGAGGGGTTACTATGGAGTCCTGGGTTTCTAGCTTGGGAGCAGCTTTTTTTTTCATCTTGGTGGCCTCCAGATGGCAGTTTGCAGGAAGTAGCTTGGGGGGTTGGTGTGTAGGTGGAGGCCGGGAGGTTTGTCTGTGTCCTCTGGGCTGCGGTCTGCTCACCCAGCCCATCCCTCAGGGCTCTGGAGGCTCATGGGGTGCAGGAGACTCGGTGGTATCTGTGGCTTGGGAGCTGGTGGATGGAAGGCACAAGGGCCTTGTTGGTATTGGAGGAACCCCAGCTGCCTACAGGGATGGTGCAGACCAAGTCAGGTGTGGGGGTGGACACTGGCTGGACTCTTTGCCTGCCCTGGGGGCTTTGCTTGTCTCTTTCCACCGGGACTGTGTGGTGCTGGCTGGTGGGTTTCCCAGATCACAGGCAATCATAGTCCCTGCCGTGAGTCTCCAGGACCTGGACAGACACCATTCAGTCCCCGCCCTCCCCACAAAGGCTGAGTCCTGGTGACTTCCTGGGAGCCAGTGGGAGGGGACTTGAGGGGACTGAGTGAGAGCTCAGGACCTCCAGGGAGGCCAGATCTAGGGGTTCTGAAGCCAGCCAAGGATCCAGGCCCTGCTGCAGGCAAGTGGGGTGAGATCCTATGTCTGTGTGCTCTTGTCACCAGCATGGCTGCTCTGAGCATGCCTCTTGTATTGCTGGGCCTGCCCAGAGGGAATGTGGCCTCTGCTTTGCTTTCACTTTGGAATGGTGGCTGTGGGCTCCAAGCATGTTCTAGAGGCCAGGCAACCAATGCTGTCCACCAAGGTGTGGAATCCCATGCGGTTTCTCTGAGTTACCTGTGAGTTCTCTCCCCCTTCTTAGTCCTATAGTAATCCTCTCCAGCAGAAGGGTGTAGTTGAAGGTCTTGGTGACTGAGCTACTTCCACACGCCCATCCCCCGCTGTAGGGAAGCCAGCATGCCCATTTGTGAATTGGGACAAACGTGGCGTGCCAGACAAATGGAGAGGGACCACTTGTTTTCATGGGGGGCTTATGATTGAGGGATATTCAGGGAGATCACTAGTTTTTGTGGGGAGCTTTGAATGAAGGATGCTTGTCAGAGATGCATCCCCAGGGAGGACAGACACTATGTTGCAGGATAGGTCGTGTTTATTCTATGTGTGGCTCCTACCTGTTTAGGGTCACCGCAAAGCTATCCCAGGCCCCTTCCACCAACAGCAGCCGGTGTTCTTTCTGAAGGGGCTGGGAACTGGTGAGGTCCTGCCCTGGGCTATGAGGAAAGCAAAGATGTGGGGTCCTGCTGAGGCTAAGTGCTATTTGGTGTGGTCTTTGGTGTCAGGATGGTATGGGACAGGCCAGTAGCTTTCTTGTAATCTGGGGGACAGATGGGGCCACATGGAGGGGCCTGAGAGTCCTGGAGCTGGGTCATGGTGGGGAAGTGACCAGGGATTCATTCTGGTTTACCTGTGTACTGCCGTCCACTGGCTTGGTGGCCATGGTCTTTCTGGAACCAAGCCTTTTCCTTGCAGGTTGGGCATCAGCTTGTCAGCCAGCGCCCTGGGCTGTCTTTGCCCCGGGAGCCTGTTGGTGCTGGCACAGCCCTGGGCATGAGGCTCACAGAGGTATCCACAGTCAGCTGAGAGGACCTCAAATCTGTGGCTTGTGGGTCTTGTGTGGTATGGGGTCTGTGAGGTCATAGCTCCTTCTATAGAGGGTCGGCCTGTTCCATGTAGGAACTGGGCTCAGGCAGCCTGATGTTAGTGACCTTGGGGCCAGAGGGATGCTGGTGGAAGCCAGGAGGGCTGTGTCCTGAGGAATCCTGTCATGCATGGCCCTGTGGGTTGGGAGGATGCACCCTGTCCTTTTGCTGTCCTATCCATTCCTGTCACCTCTGTTATGTCCAGAGGCTGAGCAGCAGCGCTTGGGTGGGGACCTGCCCATGAACTGCTCTGACCTCAGTGAGTCAAGGCTGTCCCCATCCTGGTTCCCAGGAGGTGTCAGTCACGCTGCAGGAACAAAACAGGGGCTTGACCTCAAGGTGTGGTGTCAGGGGAACCTCCGCAGGTCTCCACTCGGACGGAGTGTTTGGGTGGCTGCCTGTTCACCTGAGGAGACAGTCTCTGGCTGCTGACACTTGGGTGGGACAGGCTCCTCAGGCCTATGGGGATGTTGGACCATCAGACCCTACGGACTCCTTCCATCTGTGCTCTGTCCCACACACTGTACTGTCACCAGGAGGCTCCATCCTGGGCAGAGAGGGGCACAGGACACCCGGAACGGGGGCCAGTCAAAGAAGCAAGCCTGGGACCACAGCTGTCAGGTCTGGCCATGTCCCTTCTCTGGCCCCATGAGATCTCCTGGGAAGCAGAGGAGCGGTCTCCAGTCCTGAGGGGAAACTCCTAGTGCCTGGTGACAGTTCATACTCACTAAGACCCCACACCGGGGGGTGGAGAGATGATAGCTCAATGATTAAGAGCACTGGCTGTTCTTCCAAAGGACCCAGGTTCAAAGCCAGCACCATGTGGCAGTTCACAGCTGTTGGTAATGGCCAGGCATGGTGGCACAGGGAGAAGCAGGTGGATCTCTGTGGATTCAAGGCCAGCCTTGTCTACAAAGTGAGTCCAGGACAGCTAAGGATACACAGAGAAACCCTGTCTTGAAAAACCAAAAAAAAAAGACCCCACACTGTACCCTAGGGTAGGGGCTTCTGTTAGAGGCTAAAAGCCCGATGTGGTGGCACACGCCTTTGATCCTAGCACTTGGGAGACAAAGGCAGGTAGGTCTCTGTGAGTTCAAGGCCAGGCTGGCTTACAGACTGAGTTAGTTCCAGGACAGGGCTGTTACACAGAAAAACCCTGTCTCAAAAAACCGTAAAAAAAAAAATTTAGAGGCTGTGTGTTGTGGGTGGCCACCCAACTTTGCTCTCTCAAAGAGGCCCAGAACTGGGGAATTAGTCTCATTTAGGACCCAGTGGTCAAGGGGCCATTGAAGCAGGCCTTCAAGTTGCCCTGGGTCTCTTGCCACACCACACCCTCACCCCTTGGGATAGCTCAGCCCCACCAGGCTGAGACAGGTTGAGGTCACATCCTGTTAAATGACAGATCTTCTAGAGCCTCTGACACGGGCCAGGGTCCAGCAGCAGCATGTAGCCTCACGTTGAGTCTGCAGTGAATACCAGGAACAAGGGTGCCCCATGTGGGACAGCAGGGCACAAAACCAGGGGACAAAAGAGCCGCTGCTCTGGCTGTACCTGAGGCCCAGAGGTGTGACTCTCCAGTCAGGGTGCCAGCCACTGACTTCCTAGAGCCACCCTAGGGCATGTCATGCCTGGCTTGGACCCATGTGGGAATAAAGCCCATCTTGCTTTTTTATTTTAGAGTTTTGAGACAAGGTCTCATGTGGATTAAGATGGTCTTGAACACTGATCCTCCTGATTCTATCCTCCTGGGTCACAATGCCTGGCTGGCTCTTGATGCAGGGTCATGTGTGTCTCAGGTGTACATGTGGGTGGGTGGCACATGACATTGTATGTCTGTGGAGGTCAGAGGGCAGCTTGGTAGAGTTGGTTCTCTCTTGTTTTTTGGCACAGGGGGTCTCTGTGTAGCCCTGGCTGTCCTGGAGCTTGCGTTCCAGATCAGGCTGGCTCTTTTCCACATTGTGAGGTTTCTAGGGATCAACTCAGGTTGTGTCAGATTTGCATGGTGAGGGCTTTGTGTACTGAGCCTTCTCACCAGCCCTACTTTGGTTTTTTTTGGGACAGGGTTGCAATTCTGTAGCCAAAGATAGCCCTGAACTCAATATTTTTGGTCCAGGTTGGCCCTAAACTCATGCCTGCTTCAGCTTCCTGAATGCTGGGACATAGGTTTGTGGCACCATACCCAGCAGAACTGTCCTTAACTCTGGCTGGCCTTACATGTACCTGAGGATGGTCTTGAACTCCTTACCTCTTGGGATTTGGGGCTGTGTGTGTTCTCTTGGGGTTACAGTGGAAAAGATTAGGGGCATCCCTGGCTCAGGTTTAGGCCTGTACCAATTTTTATGTTGGGGGAGGGGTGTGGAAGCAGGACCACAGGGCAGGCTGTGCCAGGAGCCCCAGAGTCTGCAGCTGCCCCAGACACTGAGGGGCTGGGCTCTGGGTAAGCTGGGACACACAGAGCTGACAGGTGGTATGTGCCCCAGACACTGGCTTGTCCTTTACCACTCACTGTGGCCTGTGATTCCTGTGGGACCATGCCCCGAGGGCTCCTGGGAAATCTGCACACGTCAGCTGTTGAATTGTGGGCCCCTGAGAGGAGGCGTGGCCTGAGTAGGCCAGCTCTGCTCCTCCCCAGTGGGCAGCTGTATGCTTCACTGGGTGCTGCCCTCACTCTGCCCAACAGAGGTTAGATGCATGTACTGGGTCCTCCACATGCTGACCATGGAAGGCAGGGCTGACAACCAGATCCATAAGGTGCCTCCTGGACAGATGTCTGCCCAGAGTGAAGGTTTGTGGTCACCTTCACCTGTATAAGAATGTACAGTTCTGGGCTTCTCTCTAACCCCAATACACTGTTATTAAAAATGTTAAACTGGGGTGGAGAGATGGCTTAGAGGTTAAGAGCACATGGTGGCTTACAACCATCTATATTAAGATCTGATGCCTGCAGAACAATGTATACATAATAAATAAAATATTTTTTAACCAAACATGGTGATTTAAGCCTGTCCTCCCCGCCCTTAGGGTGAGGAGGATGGGGCCTCAAGTCTAGCTTGGGTAAAAGTGCTGGGGAAGATCGTGGAAGTGCTGCCCAGCTCACTTAGATGCAGGGTGGGGCACAGTGGCCATCTGTGGCCCAGGCTCTTGAGGCAGGCCGGACCCTCACTCACACTGAGTTGACTATGCTGGTTAAAGTGGTAAGCTATGTAAGTGAGAGACACTCAGCCCTTGACAGTAACACACAGATCAGTCCACCCTGTCAAGTCTGTAATTCCAGTGCTTGGGGACTGAGGCATGCTGCAAGTTCAAGGCCAGCTTTGGCTACATAGACTCTGCCTCAAAAAGACAATCATCAGACTTCTTTGTGATCATTCCTAGTGACACATCCAGAAGTCCCAGTGGATGATACCCCTTCACCCCAGGATCTGCTGCTGGGTAGGGACCAGTGGCTGAGTTGTCCTTTCTTGTGTGCAGTTTGTCTGAATCCCATGGGTGTGAGATGGGTGGTACCCCTAGTCAGGGCTTGATGCCTGGCCATTTACACAGATCTGTGGGACTGAGCCCATTGCCCAGCTTTGTGCCTGGGCTCTGAGAGTGTTGAGCAGTAAACCTTGGCCTCTACTCATTCCGTGCTGAGGCTCCCCCAGTGGTAATGGCCACCCTGTGTCCCCAGGCATAGCCCATAGAGTCCTAGGAACAGTCACCCTTGATGAGACCTTGGTCTGGTCAGGCGATCTCACATGGAGCCCAAGAGGCTCTGTGTCCCCCACATGTTGCACAGAAGGTATGAGGTCCTCAATCTCAGTAACTGGAGTCCCTGTGGGGGGGGGTGATAGATGAGGCTGGGTCCCCCCTCCCACCTTCGCTTTCGGCCCTGCTCCCTTTTGTAGTTTACACTGAAGAAGTGTTTGGACATCAGAGGCACAGAAAGCAGGTTAGAGGGCAGCCTGCTGTTGTCCTGTGTCAGTGCTGTCCTGAGTTACGTTAGCGTGTTTGAGCTCTGTGGACTGTTGCTGGGTCAGACCCTCACTGTCACAGTGCCACGTACATACCTGGAGGTCCAGGCTCGCAGCCCTTTTCCTGGGCACTGATGGCCCAGCTGTCAGGTCCCTGTAGGACAGCAGGCCCCTTCCACCCTCGTGCTCGCCATGGCTGCACTACCCCTGCCACCACAGTGCTCCCTCCACTCCTCACAACACCAGCCCATTTCCTTGCACCTTTGGGGACAGTGACTCATGACCAGGAACAGGTGAGCTGTGGCGATATGGGGTGGCTTTCTCTGAAGACAAGGTACTGAGAAGTCCCTGGGCCAGCCCTTGTGGGGACAGCAGTGTCAAAGTCTCTCTCTTCTGCTACCGCCATCAGCCTTGTGGGATGGGCACAACTCTTGGTCATAAGATCCCAACTTAATGCGCAGCTCTGCTGCCCGCTGGCCAGGTGGCTCCAGCCACTTCCTGATCAGGGCTCCTTTCCTATTTTGGTTTGAACCCCAAATTTCTCCAGCTGTTTTCCGGGATTCTCAGTGCTAGGTGTCCTTGTGTGCCACAGCCTGGCTTGTCACTCAGGAGCTACTCTGACATGGCAGGGCTCCCATGGTGGCTGTTGTCCCTACTTGTCCCCCTCAGGTGGGTGCCAGGTCTAGCCTGGGAACTACCAGTGACGTCAGCCAGGGACTGTGACATCACTGAGTGGAGATGCAGAGAAGGGGCTTGGGGGCCTCCAGCAGAGGAGCAGCCAGGGCTCCCCCAGCAAGATGGGGGACCCCAAAAAGAACAAGGCAGGTGCGTGCCGGGGCCTTGCAAGGAGGGCTGCATGTCTATGGTGGGAGTCTAGCCCGCTGTCAGCAGCTCCCTGAGCACTGAGCACCCTTGTAGCTGGCTTTTCTGCCTAGCCTTACCCAGAATTGTCCCTGAGTCTGGACTGGCCCCTGGGGACAGCCTCACATGGGGGAAGAATCAGGCTCTGGGCCTTGTGGGTCAGGCCAGGGAGGGTTTATTTAGGGCCGGGGAGCCCTGCCCTCCTTTCATGGGCTCTGTGTTTAGCTCCAAGCTTCAACCAACCCCGGTCCAGGGCATTTCCTCTTTCTCTGGGGTCTCAGGTCACTGCACACAGGCTTAAGCATGGCTGACACACCACATCTGCTTGACACAAGGGTTACCTGTCCCACTGGCCTCCATGTTGGAGTTTCTTGTGATGTGCTCACTCTCAGGCACCATTGACTGCCACATAGCTCATGTGTGCACATTTCGTCCTGTGAGTGAGGAGTAGTGGTCCGTGTGTTCGGACAGCTATGATATCCTCAGGTCATGCCCACCATCCCCCATGGTAATGGCCCCATCTCATGCCAGCTTTCATGTCCTCCTTGGCCTAGCCACCTCCCTTGGCCCCATGGGGCTGACATAAAGGCAGTGGCTGTCATGTCTCCAGCTGTACTGTAAGATGCATCAGGACAGTTAGATGGACAAGTGACTCTGTGGTTTTACCTGGCTGCCATTGTCCACTCAGGATTGGGCTGCACACTCAGTCACCCAGGAAGGCCATCGTTCAAAGGCGTAGTGGCCCCTGCTTCCTCCCCAGCCTGCCTGCTTGAGCCGCCCTGTGCATGGTCCTCCTTCCGCCTGCCCAGCCCTGCTGCCCGACGCCCATGCCTGACTGTCACACCCTAACTGACCTAAGCCCATCACAGACTGTGTGCTGTCTTTGCTGCTGACCTGGGTCTTGCCCTTCACACAGTAGAGGTGGGCCATGGAGCCAAAGCCCACATTGGTCACTTGCATTAGGTGTGAGACCCAGGCCTGTGGCAGGCAGATTACAGGTTTATAGCCATCCCGCCAGGCTGAGCAAGACACAGTGGGCCCATCCCAGTCCTCCCCAGAAGAAAGAGTGATCTCCTCTGCTGCTGGGGACTCCGGTGGCCCTTCTGACCCTAAGGACCCAGTCCCACCTGGGTATTTTCTCTCCAAATCTTGGAGAAGCTCGACTGCCTCTAGTGTGTGTGTGATGAGTGGGTGCCTCCTCTGTACCAGTCCTTACATCTGACACAGCAGGGTGGCCGTGCTCTAGGTTCCCTTGATGCTATCTCCTAGTCCAGCCCTCCCACCCAGCTGGGCCCTATGGTGGCCTCTGTACTTGTAGGTTGCAGAGGGTGCACTTGGGGACAGACTGTGCTCACAGGCTGTGTTGTTGATGTCCTGTCTGGGGACTTAAGGGGTGTGCGACCCTGCAGCAGGACAGTGCTGAGAAGGGCTGGCTTCCTACATACCGGTGAAGCCGTTTGAATGACCCTTTCCACACAGGAACTCAGAGTGAGTTCATCACCCTGAAGTGACAGCTAGAGCCCTGGGCTCTGTCCCTGGTCAGTGTGTCCAGATGGATGCAGGGATGCTGCAGGCAGGGTGCCGGCTTGAGAATGCCTCTGTGTGCCTGTGTGTGTGCAGGTATGGAGGTTGGAGGAGAAGTTGTGGGGGGTCAATTTCTCCTTCCACCATGCAGGTCATCAGACGTGGCACAGGGAACCCTCCCCCCACTGAGCCGTCCGTCATCTTGCTGACATGTGGTGTTGCCTTTGAGAACAGAGCTTCATGTGGCCTAGACTGGCCGTGAACTCGCCAGGCTCATCTGACCCAGGTGCAGCCTCTGCCAGTCTCCTGCCAGCACACTGGTCTCCTTGTCACCCTGAGGCCCACGGCACTGCCCTGTTACTGCCAGTCTCCCACATGCCTCCTTCCATGCTGTTACTCAGTATCCCCATGAGAGAGGCACAAGAGTGGGCCCAGCCTTCTGAGACCTCTGCAGAGCTGCTGAGAGCCCCTCCCCTATGATCTCCATGGTGGAGGGGTGAGTTGGCTTGGCTTGTCCCAGGGTGCTGGGCTATATAGCTTTTGTGGGTGTCCTAGGTGGGGTGCAGAATTGTTGGGCTGCTGTGAGCCAGAGATGACCGTAGAGGCACTTCTGAGATCTGGCCTCCAGCCCTGTGGGACACATGTACCCCATAGAGTCAAGGCCTGCAGTGTGAATCTGAGCTGGAAGCAGGCCTCACACCTCCTGGATTCTTCCAGGGGTCCCCTTTATCTTGAGACTCTCCCTGTTGCATGCTTAAGGAGGTTAGACTTTCCCACTGGGGAGCCAGGCCGACCACCCAGGGTTCCCTTATGCCCCAGCAGGAGAGCCAGTGTGTGGGAGACACTGTCCGTCAACAGATGGGCTGATGTGATGGCTGATGGCCACTATGGTTTCTGGTCACTCACTGCAGCAGGCTGGCAGTTGGCAACAGCCCAGCAGAGCAACAGTGTCAAAACAGGAGTTGGCAACCAAACACGAGTCACCGTCTAGATAGGTACTGGGAGGGCTCGTGGGGATGGGATGCTGCTGCAAAGGTGAGCTGGGAAGCAGTCTGGCAGCCCCTCCACACATGGCCAGAGGAAGAGAATTCCCTTGCGTGGCTGGCTGTGGTAGCACGTACCTGTCAGAGTCTGAGGCAGGAAGGTGGCTGAGCATTCAAGACTAACCTAGGCTATATATAGAGAGAGAGTAAGACTGTCCCATGGACAAACCCTGTGGTACTTCACAAACCCTGGCTCCATTGTAAAGTGCTCACCTTGGGATCATGGACAGTGGATTGCAACCTCAGTGCCACATGAAAGTGGGCATGGCGGCCACAGCTTCATCCTAACACTCGGGAGGCAGAGGCAGGCGGGTCTATGAGATTGAGGCCGCTCAGCCCTTTCTCAAATAAGTCAATAAAAGTGCATGGTTCAGCCTGGTCTACAGAGCGAGTCTGGGACAGCCAGAAATACACAAAGAAACCCTGTCTCAAAAAAAAAAGTGCATGGTTGTAGCTGGGTGTGGTGGCACATGCCCTTAATCCCAGCACTCGGGAGGCAGAGGCAGGAGGATCTCTGTGAGTTCAAGGCCAGCCTGGTCTACAGAGTGGGTTTCAGGACAGCCAGAGCTACACAGAGAAACCCTGTCTCAAAAAAAAAAAAAGCTTCTAATTCCAGTGCCAAGGTGGTAGAGACAGTTCAGGGAGAGACCCTGACTCAGACAGTGGGCAGTGGGTGATACGCGACACCTGAGATTGATGTGGACTCCACGGCTGCCTGCATACATGCATTACACTTGTGCACACACAAAACCATGCCTCAGCCACACATGATGTTCCCATGTGGGCACCGTTTGCTCTGCCATCTGCCACGTAGCTTCTCCTGGTGTGCTCAGACCTGTGGATCACCTTGCAATCTGGATCTCCCTTTTTTGTTTGCTTTTGTTTAGACAGGGTTTCTATGTGTAATAGCCCCATCTGTCCTGGACTCACTTTGTAGACCAGTCTGGCCTTGAACTCAGAGACCCGCCTGCCTCTGCCTCCCAAGTGCTGGGGACCACACCCTCTGGATCTCCCTTCTTTTTTTTTGGTTTTTCGAGACAGGGTTTCTCTGAATATCTCTGGCTGTCCTGGACTCGCTTTGTAGACCAGGCTGGCCTCAAACTCACAAAGATCCACCTGCCTCTGCCTCCCAAGTGCTGGGATTAAAGGCGTGCGCCACCACCGCCCGGCTTGGATCTCCCTTCTTGATTTTTGCCTTTCAAGTGTCCTCTGCTATCTGATGGCATAGTCACATGGGATTCCACCCAAACCATCTGCCCGAGTCTCTGTAACTTCTGTAAGCCTCTGTCTGGCAACACTGTGGTAGTCTTTGCTGTGATCTTTGACCTCTACCAGAGTCAGCAGGGCGTGTTCCTCCCACAGGGACAGCAGTACCTTCCCAGACAGTGGTGTTGACAGTATTGTTCAGACCTTCAAAGATCATTTTGTAGCAGCCCACCAGGAGCATGTCCTCTAACCCATGCCTCTGTTTCTTCACAGCTGGGCACCACGAGATTTAAGGCGGTGGGACCTGTTGGCAGAATGTTTCTCTCCCTGCAAGTGACCCTGCGGCCACCAAGATGAGCACTGCGGCGGGGCCCGCGAGCACACTCGGGTGTCAATAGCCGGGAGCCGAGGGGCCACCAGGCGCAATGGTGTACTAGGCCGGGCGCGAGCTCACGTTTCGCACTCGGATCTCACGGCAGAGTCACCGTGGAGAGGCCAGGGTACCACAAACTTATGGATTTTGACAAGAAAGGAGGGAAGGGGGAGTTGGAGGAGGGCCGGAGAATGTCCAAGACCGGCACGAACCGGAGCAACCACGGCGTCCGCAGTTCGGGGACCAGCTCAGGGGTCCTGATGGTGGGCCCCAACTTCCGAGTTGGCAAGAAGATAGGCTGTGGGAACTTTGGAGAGCTTCGCTTAGGTGAGTCTTGTGTCAGCTTCAGTCGTCACTTAGGGGCAGGGCTTCAGGAGGAAGGGGGAACCCTGGCTCTGTGGTAGGTCGTGAGGGAAGGGGCTGTCTGTCCAATGAGTCTGCGCAATGACGTCACAGCTTCACCCTGGCTTCTGAGCGCAGGGCCCTGGCCGCTTCCAGCGGCCTGTGTCTATCGTGTAGTCTCTGGCTGCCTGGACCCTGCAAGTGTCCGTTCTGGCAAGCTTGGCACAGAGGGCTGAACCCCTGGGTGCCTGGGAGCCCAGGGTTTCCTAACTGTCACATCCTGGCCCTGTGCAGGGTCGTGGGAGATTTTTGTGCAAAGTTCATCCCCGTCCAGGTCCATAGAACAACACAGGAACTAGCCTAACAGCACACCCACCAGACACCTCAGGTTCCAGGCCTCACCCGGAGTGGTCAGGTGAGGGAAGTGTCAGGGAGCAGCACACTGGCCACCAGCCCAAGTCCTGTGTGTGCCATCCTAGAACTGTTGTCCTCTATCGTCCTCCACTCTGGCCTACTAATGGGGTAATGGTTCCCTTTGGATCAGGGAGGACTACAGACTCAGTGTGGAGGGAAGAGGCTGGCCCCACCGAGGGACAGATGTGTCCTGGGCTAAGTGAGGAGGGTGCTGTTTGCTGCTCTTACTGGCCTGTCCAGGGCCAGCACGGGAGCACTTGGAGGTGCAGACCGTCCATAACCCTGTGCCAGCTCTGTGCTCTCCGTAGCCTCGTGCCTGAACCTGCCCAGCTGCTTCAGGTGTCCTGAGGCCCAGCTGAATGACAGTTCTCCACAGTGGAGACCCCAGACTGCCCATCTTCAGTCCCAGCACTTGGGAGGCAGAAGCAGGCAGATCTCTGAGTTCGAGGCCAACCTGGTCTAAAGAGTGAGTCCAGGACAGCCAGGGCTACACAGAGAAACTCTGTCTAGAAAAGCCAGGAAACGAAAACTACACCCGTGAAGGCACGCTCATGCGGTAGGCAAGCATAAACACACGTGTGTGTGCACAGCCAGCCGTGCCATGAGGGGTCCTGTCCTCAGGCAGCTAGGGCAGCAGCCCACCAGCTCAGGCCCAGATCACTGCACAGACCTCAGGTGTGTGAATCCTGAAAGGGTTTCCACTGCATCCTGGGCAGGGGCTGTGTAGAATGCTGTTGTGCGGGTGCTTGCTGCTGGGGTGAGCCCCGTGCCACCAGCCTGTGCACTTTGACCTTTCTTGGAGTGGACGGCCAGCCCCCTCACCACCTGTCAGCCGTGTTTACCCCTAAACAAGGTTAGCTCTCCGTTCACCGCAAGCCAGGCCAGGGTTCCAGCCCTAGCTCTGAGGTGACATCACAGCTGAGGATGCTGAAGTGGGGACTCTTCATAAGTTGCAGGTCAGCCTGGGCTACATAGTGAGAAGTCGTCTCCCTGCCCCCACAAAGTTAGAGTGAGCTCTGAAGGGGCTAATCTCCCTGTTGAGTATGAGCTGCATCCTCATCCTCCACAGCCCCCATGCTGTCCTTATTTCTGAGCTCCCTGGATCTGTAGAGTGATAATTTATTAAACTGGGAAAATTGAAGCCCTATGTCTGTGCAACTTTCTTCCCCTTATTATGGGGCCATATTCTGTCTCTTCGTGTGTGCCCTCCTTTTTTTTTTTTTTTTTTTTTTTTGTTTTTTCGAGACAGTGTTTCTTGTGTAGCCCTGGCTGTCCTGGACTCACTTTGTAGACCAGGCTGGCCTCGAACTCACAAAGATCCACCTGCCTCTGCCTCCCGAGTGCTGAGATTAAAGGTGTGCGCCACCACCGCCCAGCTCGTGCCCTCCTTTTTAAGGAAGGGTCCCGCCATGTGTCCCTGGCTGTTCGGGACTCACTCTGTAGACCAAGCTAGCCAGAACTCAGAGATCTGCATGCCTCTGCCTCTCAAGTGCTAGAATTAAGTGTGCCCACCACACCCAGTTCCTTCCCACATACACACTTTTTTTTTCCTTAATGTTTTGTCTGCCTGTAGGTCAGTACACTGTGTATATGCCTGGGGAAACTGGAAGAGGGTATTGGACCTCCCAGAATTCAAGTCAGGGACAATTGTGAGCTCCCATGTGGGTGCTGGAACTGAAACCAGATCCTCTGAGAGACCAGGCATCTCCCCAGACCCACCCCACATTTTAAAAGTGTGTGTATATATATATATATCGAGGGATCGAGGACAGCTTTGGGGAGTCTCATTTCTTTCCTACCTTTCTGTGGATTCTGGGAGCTAGAACTCAGGTGCCAGTCTACATGTGTCCCATCCATGCTGAGTACCTCATCAACCATTCTCGCTGGCTAGCTTCCAGGCATGCTGTGTTGCTCTAAGATGGTCACACCTGTACACTGTGGGTTCAGAAGGTCCATGCCCCACATGGCTGGGGCTTCTCGGCCTTCAGCCTGTGTGGGTCTGACATCCATCGAGACTGTGGTGCCTGTCACGTGCACAGGGAACCTGGGCCCCCCCAGGGACTTGGCTCATGTTCTGGGCAGGCCAGCAGAACAGCAGGGTTAGGTCAGCGGAAGCTGACTTAAGCAGAGCCCTGGAAAAATGGCCACAGAAGAGAAGAGTGAGGCTGCAGTGCTTCAAGCTGGAGACACCTGCTCCTGGGCAGGCCTCGCCAGCTGCAGCTGAGGTGACAGCTTGCTTGGCAGATCCCAACTTGCTAGCATGTGAGAGCCACAGCCCCATAGAGGAAAGTCCAGGGAAGAGTGGACAGACCTGGACAGACTCCCGCAGAGGACAGCTGTTTTGGCGCAGCCTGCAGGCCCACCTCCCTTGCAAGGGACGGGCCTTGGCTGCTCACCCAGGAGCAGGTTGCGGGGTAGAGAGCAGACCCATGGCGACCTGGACC
Source organism: Lophiomys imhausi (assembly GCA_907164525.1). Lineage (NCBI taxonomy): Eukaryota > Metazoa > Chordata > Mammalia > Rodentia > Muridae > Lophiomys > Lophiomys imhausi. Next base: position 4,079,523 of record CAJQZJ010032834.1, read on the forward strand.
TGTCACTGAGCCACCTCTTAGAAGAAACTCCATGGCGCCCATCTGGCATGCTCTGGTGGGTCACAGCAGATGGGAGGCCATCACCATCCAAAGGACACAGGGCCAGGTCAGCTACAAGTGGGCTCTGAACTTGGCATGCTACTGTCACGCCCTTGACAGCTGACCCGTGATGGAACCAGGGAGTGAGCAGCGTCCCTGCTGGATGTCTGGGACCCAGCTGAGGCTGTGCCTCAGGGGACCTGGATGAGGTCTTCGCTAACTGGTGACTGGTTTTGACTAGGGACAGGGCCCTGACAGCTGCTGAGGCAGTTGTAGGCACCGCCTGGCCAAGGAACCCACCTGTAGCTCTGCCTGCTGCTGTATGCAGGGCCACTGTGGTAGCAGCATGTTTTCCCCAAGGCATGGCAGGTGTAGCCACTGGGGTGTGGCCCTGCCGGGGGCTTTTGTGACTGGTGATGCTGAGGTGAGCACTGGATGCTGAGGGGCTAGGGTAAGATCCGCCCAGAACAGCAGGAGGCCCACCGCGAGGCGAGCTGAGCCTACTGCGGGAATCATCAGGGCAGGACCAGCAGCATGGGCACCTCAACCAGCCTTCTTGGTAGTATGTGTGATTTTGTGGGGCTGCCTCCTGCGAGGGGGCTCTGTCATGACCTGCGGGGGCCTAAGGGAGACCTCTCCCCTTGACCACACGCCAGTAGTGAGGTGCAGTGCAGGGAACTCCTGGCCGGAGACGCGTTAACAGCCACTGGGCAAGGTTGCCCGCGTGCTTCTGTGGAGAGGGCGTCCTTGGATCCGGGTGGGGTGGGCTCGCTAGTCCACAACAGCCCTGATGGTTTTTCTCTGTTCCCTCTACAGGAAAGAACCTGTATACAAATGAGTACGTGGCTATCAAGCTGGTGAGTGTGCCGCCCCCCCTCCATCCGCACCCCGCATCCCCCCCCCACGCCTCCCTATGCGCTGCAGGCCTGGGAGGGCAGCCTGGGTAACAGTCCCCTGTCCTGCAGGAGCCCATCAAGTCCCGGGCCCCGCAGCTGCACTTGGAGTACCGCTTCTACAAGCAGCTCAGCACGGCAGGTGAGGCGGGCACCGGGGTGTGGGCTAGCACTTCTGGACCGGGCCGGGGTTCCATGCGCCCTGCTTGCATGTTTCCTTCGCAGAGGGCGTCCCTCAGGTCTACTACTTCGGCCCTTGCGGGAAGTACAACGCCATGGTGCTGGAGCTGCTGGGGCCCAGCCTGGAGGACCTGTTCGACTTGTGCGACCGCACCTTCACGCTGAAGACGGTGCTGATGATCGCCATCCAGCTGGTGCGGAGGGGCGGGGCCCGGCGGAGGGGCGGGGCCCGGGCCCGGAACCCCTTCCTGACCTAGTGAGTCCCCGCAGATCACGCGCATGGAGTACGTGCATACTAAGAGCCTCATCTACCGCGACGTAAAGCCGGAGAACTTCCTGGTCGGGCGGCCCGGCAGCAAGCGGCAGCACTCTATCCACATCATCGACTTCGGGTTGGCCAAGGAGTACATCGACCCCGAAACCAAGAAGCACATCCCATACCGCGAGCACAAGAGCCTGACGGGCACTGCGCGCTACATGAGCATCAACACCCACCTGGGCAAGGGTGAGCGGCGGCGCTGCGGCCGGCGGGGGCCGGGACGGGTGGGGGCGGCGGGCGGCGGCGCTGAGCCCGTGCTGTCCCCGCAGAGCAGAGCCGCCGGGACGACCTGGAGGCACTGGGACACATGTTCATGTACTTCCTGCGTGGCAGTCTGCCCTGGCAGGGGCTCAAGGTGGGCGGGGCCTCCCGGGTGGGCGCTGGGGCGTGGGCAGGACTCCGGGTGTGACTTTGAGTGTGACCACGGCCACATCTCACAGGCCGACACGCTGAAGGAGCGCTATCAGAAGATCGGTGACACCAAGCGCGCCACGCCCATCGAGGTTCTGTGTGAGAACTTCCCCGGTGAGGATCTCCGCCCCTGCGTGGCCACCCACGCCTGTCCAACCGTCCCCCTCCACCGTACCCAACTTGACTGCTCCCGGCCCTAATCTTTCGCAGAGGAGATGGCCACCTACTTGCGCTATGTGCGGCGCCTGGACTTCTTCGAGAAGCCAGACTACGACTACCTGAGGAAGCTCTTCACGGACCTCTTTGACCGAAGCGGCTACGTGTTTGACTACGAGTACGACTGGGCCGGGAAGCCCCTGGTACGTGGGGGTGATGTGGGAGAACCCCGACCAGAGCTCGGTGTGTGGAGGGCGAGCGTGGAGCCCCACGGTGAGGGTATCCCGGGCAGGCCTCTGCACAGGTGACCGTGCCCTGGGTGGATGCCACCTGGACGAGGGCCGGGTGCCCGATCGGGAGCCCAGGGCTTGGAGGGCGCGGACGGAGGTCCCCGCGGGTGAAGGGGTGTGCTTGAGGAGCCCTCCACGCACTGTTACACAGTAGGGGCCCTGGGTGAGAGCTTTGGCGGGAGGGGCCGATCTCTCCACAGCGAGGGGCGGGCAGCTGGGCCCAGGGTGCAGGTCAGGGACTGTCCTGGGGCTGCAGCGACCCCTGCGGCTCCATCCTGTCCTGACATCCGCTCTCGCAGCCGACACCTATCGGCACCGTCCATCCTGACGTGCCCTCCCAGCCACCACCACGAGACAAAGCCCAGCTCTACACCAAGAACCAGGTGAGGCCATCCTGGAGGGGACGAGGGGCCGGTGACACACCTGTCACTGAGTGAGTGAGCACTGGTGCTAGCCAGCCTACTGCCCTCCGCCTCTCCAGGCGTTAAACTCCACCAATGGCGAGCTGAACACAGATGACCCCACTGCAGGCCACTCCAACGCCCCCATCGCAGCCCCCGCGGAAGTGGAGGTGGCTGATGAAACCAAGTAAGGCCCAGGGTGCTGAGTGGCAGGGACCTGCGCACACCGGTCACACCTCATCATTGTGCCCTTTTCACGTCTGTGTCACCATTCCCCACTTTAGTCCCTGTCACTGCCTTGTCACCCCTGCAGGTGCTGCTGCTTCTTCAAGAGGAGAAAGAGAAAATCGCTGCAGCGACACAAATGAGGGTGGTGTGGCCGCTGCCCAAGATCCCCAGGCGGGTGTCCAGGAAGCTGGCTGTGTCCTCTGTGGCATAGGGCTTCTTGGCCCACCCGCAGGCACCATCTTCCGGGGACTTGGGGTTACTTCCTTCACACAGGACTTTGGCGGAAATCTCTACACCCGTGTCTTGTCCCCTTGGAGAGCATTAACTATTTAAAACCAGGAGAGAAGCACTGCGCCGTCCCTGCTGCGCCCCCGTTAGCTCATAAAGTCCAGCTTGTCCCCTCGATCCAAAGGTCATTTTCTCGAGGGGGCCAGGCCCGGGGCATGGGTGTCACACGGGGAGGCAAGGAGGCCTTGGCCACCACAGGGAAGTCGCGTGCACTACCACAATGCTGCACCAAAGCCAGGGCGGACGGAGCATGGGATGGTCATTGCGTGGGGACTGGTCTGGGCCCTAGGAGCCAGGGCGGCCATGACCCATGTCCCTGTGTGCAGGACCCACGGGACAGAATCGCCTTAACGCCCGGCCCGGGGGCAGCAGAGAGGCAGTCCCACGGGAGGGCCAGGCCGTGGTCACGGGAGCCGATTTCTTGCTTTACGACATGTACAGAAATGAACTTATGTTTCTCCGGCGCTTCCTTGAAGCCGTAGAGTTTAGGGGCTTTTTTTAAAAAAATAAAAAATAAAACGATGCCATCCATAGGACATTCAGGTGGTGACAAGAGGGACCCAGCTGGCTCAGGGCAGTCCCAGGGAGCTAGGCACTGGCTGCTCTGCTGTGGTGGGGGAGGGCTGCTGCTCCCAAACGTGAGGGACCCAGCAAGTCCCCAAGAAGCAGTCAGGATCTGACCTGCAGCCCCGCTGAAACAGCACCTGAGGGCAGGGGTCTGCAAAGGGCAGCTACAAACACGAGGCCCCCTCAGATCAGGAACCAACCCCTGAGGAGCAAGACTGCCTGTTGCAGCGCTGGGAGGAGACCTTGGGTGGGGAAAGGGAACTGGGTGGGGTGTTAAGGTACGTTTGCTGCTTGCTGGGGATGGATCCCAGGGCTTCATGCTCACACAGGCACAACTCACCAAAAAATAAAAATTGAAAAAGGGTTTGTGGTAGGAAGGTGGGAAACGAGTAAGAAAATGAGGGGCAGCTGGGCGGGTTGGTGCACACCTTTAATCCCAGCACTTAGAAGGCAGAGGCAGGGGTATCTCTGAGTTCAAGAGGCCAGCCTTAGCCAGGCGGTGGTGGCGCACGCCTTTAATCCCAGTACTTGGGAGGCAGAGGCAGGCCGATCTTTGTGAGTTCGAGGCCAGCCTGGTCTACAAAGTGAGTCCAGGACAGCCAAGCATACACAGAGAAACCCTGTCTCGAAAAACCAAAAAAAAAAAAAAGGCCAGCCTGGTCTAGAGAGTGAATCCAGCACAGCCAGGATTATTACACAGAGAAACGCTGTCTCAAAGATTCATCTTTTTTTTTGGTTTTTCGAGACAGGGTTTCTCTGTGTAACAGCTCTGGCTGTCCTGGACTCACTTTATAGACCAGGCTGGCCTTGAATTTACAGAGATCGGCCTGGCGTGTGTGCACGCATCCAGAGCCCACAGACTTAGCAATACCTGAACTGGTGTCACAGGTGGTTGTGAGCCACCCAGCCACGGTTGTGGGGAACTCGGGTCCTCTGCAAGGACAGGAGGTACTGGTGTCACTGAGCCGTCTTTCCGGGTCCCCTTTTGTTTGGAAACAGGGTGTTATGTATCCCAGGCTAGCAGTGGACTAGACCTCCAGCCTCTGCCTCCCTGGGACTGAGTTGGGAGTTCACTGCTAAGGACCTTGGCTGACAGCCTCCTTGCTCTTGGGGGTACTGCGAAGGTGTTCTTAGGGAGCAGCATGAGTGGCTGAGGCACATGCCCACCTCCAAGCCACATGACACTCAGAGAAAATGACACTCAGTGGTTCAAGGTAGATCTTTATTTAAAAAAAAAAAATCATTTGGGGACACAGTGTGGAGGGTCACCTCCCATGGCTTTGGGAAGGGCATGGGTTCTGGGCAGGAGGTCACTGGTACAGAGACATGAGGAAGGGGGACCCCGAAATAGGGGACTGTGCCTTCTGGGGCATCACTAGACAGGTGCCTGGTGGCCTCGAGGGCCAGGGCTGTGGTATGTACAGGGGTGTTGTGTGCTACCCCTGGGTGCCACGGTGGGCCAGCTGGAGGCCCTGTCCATCTTGATGGGCCTGACCTGCTGCTAAGGCCCTGCAGGCTCAGGGCTGAGCTCTACTGGCCACACTGGGGAGGAGCCTGTCCACTGAGGATGGACAGTGATGGCCTCGCACCAACACTGCTGGGAGGAGCAGGAATAGTGACCCACATGTCACCCACCCTGGGGCAGAACTTCCAGAGGCTCCTGGGGATGACCCGCAGGTCAGGGCTTCGGGTGGCATCAGTGCACACAGGCCAGGCCCTGGGGAGCAGCAGGGAACAAAAGGAACATGGAACCCAGACCATCAGCTGGAGGAGAGGCCCACACATGGGCTCCAGCTGAGTATGGGCTCAAATGCATTGCAGTGTGCAGTTTAAGAACAAACGAGTGAGCAATCCCTCGGTGCCCTGGGTACGGAGCTGGCCTGTTGCCCTGAGCTGCAGGGACCAGAGTGGGAACTATGACCTCGACCCACCGCCCTTCGCCCTGACAGTTGTCCATCCAGAGCCAGGCCCACTCGGTCCCCCAAGACTGAGGGATTGTCTCGTCGGGCCCCACCCCAGGACCTAACCACCTCAGCGCCTTGGGACAGGCGGGCAGTCACACTTGCCAGTGTGAAATACAAGGCAGCCCCTTCCATGATGATGAGGGAAGTGGCGGGGAGGGAGGCTGGCCTGTGGCTGGCGAGGGGTGACCTGGGTGAATGACCTAGGTATAGAAGATGACTTCGGGGATCTGCCCATCCTCCACAGACGTGCCATTGTTGTTTCCAGCAGCGTAACAGAAGGTGAAGCAGGTCTTAGCCCCCGTGGTGGGTGACTCGTGGGTCACCTTGCGTAGGCCTTTGGTGCCATAGTGAGAGTCCGGGCCCTGGAGGAGGGGAGGTGGCAGAGTGAGGCCAGAATGTCCCCAGGGCTGTTGGGAGGGCAGCGAGGGCACTCCGGCCCCTCGGGTTAGTGCAGGCCTCACCTTGAGCGTGGCGCAGGCAGTGTAGTTCACATTGGGTAGGACCTCCACCGGCTCCTTGAACATAACACGGAAGGTGCTGGCAGAGCCGTCGCAACTGAAACCCGTGTCGTTCTGGCCAAGGACGGTGTTGCTGTCTGTGTGGATGATCTAGGGACCCAAGGCTGCTCAGCTGCCCAGACCCTGTGGGCTGAGCTGGGCATGCAGGGAAGCTACAGGGCGGAGCTGATGAGGGCGTGGGCGGGGCTACAGGGTGGAACTGACGAGGATGTGGGCAGGTACAGGGCGGAGCTGATGAGGGTGTGAGCGGGGCCTTTGGGATTGGTCTCAAAGGACACTGGGTGTGGGATCCAGAAGAGAAGGCACAAGTGTGAGACCAAGGTGGATAGGAGGTCCCTGCTGTGCCTACCTTTGTGTGGGTCTGGGGGTGATGGGACACGACTGGGCTGTGGGCATGGCCAGAAGGCAAGCTGGCAGTGGACAAGGCCTAGCCTATGGTGACCTACCTGGATGTTCACTTGGTAATCAGTGGGCCCGTGGATGGATCCGTAGAGCCCAAAGCCCACCACAAAGATGCGCTTGCTGACGGAGAACCTGCAGAAGGAATTGAGTGGCAGATGGGTCAACACCCCCACCCGTGAGGCTGAGCAGTGGCCATGGAAGAAATGAGCCTGGAGCTGGGAGGAGGGCATGCTGCCCATTCAGGACCCACTCCTCATCTACCACAAGCCAGTCCCTGGTGTCTCACACACCTGCCACCTGAGCTGCCTAGGGCTCACCTGATGCGGTCACTGGTACCGCTGTAGCCCCAGCGGCTCTCCACCTGCTGGAACCGGTTAATGCTGCACTCCTTGCCCCGCAGGCAGCACCTGGGCCGGTCGATGAACTCCACACGTGGCTTGGGGTTGACAGTGAAATGCAGGAACAGGCTGACCACCTCTCGGTCCACCAAGATGCCAGACTGTGCTGGACCTGCGGGCAGAGGGCTGGCTGACAGCACGAAGGGGAAGCAGACTCAGGACCTGGCCAAATTGAGGAGTGCCTCCTTCCTGGGACCCCTCCCCCATGAAATCCTTCTGTTTGGCATTCTGGGCTGGCAGACTCCCACATGTGTGGGTCCCTCTAGACCCCTGCTGTAGAACACCCTTACTTCATACTGGGTACAGCTTGTACCCTGCCTGTCCATGCACCAGCCCATAGGCCAAAGAGGTATCACTTCACAGCCAGTGCCTCACCAAGCAGCAACTTTCAGAAACCAGTCCAAGGCTCCAGGCACATGCCAGACCCCAAACCCAAGGCCTCCTGCATGCCAGGCAACTGATCTACCAATTGAGTCCAGCCCAAAGTGGAATCCTGAGTTGCTGATAGGGCATGACCCCCAGACCCCAATGTCTGGAGACCCCGGGGTCTCAGGCAGTGTCCCCAAATCATAACCTGATGGACAAGGGCATAGAGGGAGATGCGGGTGGGCCATGAGGGGCCACAGGAGCAGAAGCAGCCATGCAAGCCTGTTACCTGCAGCAAACTCCTCGATGGTCATCAGAGGGAACCGAATGAGACCCAGGGCCTTGCCTAGCACCTTCCTCTTGTTCTCAGGTGTCACCTGAAGCTGCTGTCGTTGACACTCAGCCTCAGACCAGCGTACAACTGCATTGAACAGCCGAACCTCACGAATGCCAAGGGTGTCACGCTCCAGCACCGCCACCAGTGTGTCTGCGGAAGAGAAAGGCTGTGAGCCCCAGGACCCTGTAAGGGGCCGTGTGTAGCCCAGCCCCATGTGGGAACTACCTCACAGCCAGGGCAGCAATGGCCATCTGACCATGGTTATCCAAGTTATCGACACATGACCCTCCCTAAGCATGCTTCTTTCCCTTCTTCAACACAGTGTCATGTAGTTCAGACCGGCCTTGAAATCTGTATGTAGCTAAGGCTACCCTTAAACCCTGGAGTCTCCTGCCTCAACCTCCTGAGTGCTGGGATTGCCAGGCTGTCAAGTGCTAGGCACACAGTCTACCACCCAGCTGAGCCCCAGCTCGGTTTCTTTTTGAGAAAGGGTCTCATTCTATAGCCTAGGCAGGTCTATAACTCACAGTAATCATCCTGCCTCAGCCTTCTGAGGAGTGGGATCGTAAGAGCGCTTTCCCACACCCAGCCACTATTTCCTCTGGCTCTGACCCCACAACAATAGGTGAGTATCTTGTCAGAGACTGTTCTGTCTGCAAAGCCATGAGCAGGAGCCACAGCGCCCTTCCAAGGCATCTGCAGATGTCATCATAGAGGGCCAGGTGGTCTCCCTAGGCAGGGATCAGTGACCCCAGAAGAGAGGGCAGGCCATGAGACTCACACCAAGCCTTACGACCAATCTCACTGTATCTGTTCCACCCCGGCCCATCATGTCACCCAGGACATGGGTTTCCTGTTGTCTTCACAACAGGATCTCAACCTGACCCAAGCCCTGGCCCTTGGCCCTCAGCCCCAAATCTGAGAGCCGCCGGACCGACTCACTCACCCAGGTCAATGTCGGTGAAGCCTTCGGCGGCAATGGCATCAGCTGTGTTCTTGTCTATGCTCTCCAGGCACAGGCTGGCTAGCTGGGGCTCATCGAAGAGCCTTGCCTAAAGCAAGACAGGGAAGGTCAGCACCTGTCACCACAGGCCACAACAACCCTGCCAGTCTGCCCAGCCTAGAGCAGCAGCAGGTGCAATGGGTATCCTGAGAGCCGAGTGCGCAGAGGCTGAAGCAGGGGGATGGAGGGCTCAGGGATAGCCTGGGCAAGAGGAGACCACTGCAGAAACAGCCTGTGAGCATCCAGCTGGTGAAGGTGCTGCCACCAAGCCTGGCAGCCCAGGTTCACCCCCGAACTTAGCTCGGAAGGAGCGAGCTCAGGAATTCCTGTCCTGTCTGCACACATCACTCACACAAACATCAGAAATGGAAGCAACAGTAGCAAATGCTTCATGGCAGCCAGGGAGACAGCTCAGTTGGTAAAGTGCTGGCTACGCAAGCACGAGGACCTGAGCTCAGATCCCAGCACGCACCCCGAAGCCAGGCCTGGGCCAGCAAGATGGCTCAAGGGTAAAGGAGTTTGCTGCCAAGCGCCCTGAAACATGGTAAAAACAGAACTGACTTCACGCAGAATCTCCTCTAACTGCAACATGCACCTGAGCCACAGCCGCACTCACAGAATAGAAATAAATGCATGATGCAACTAGGCTAGCCTAGGCTGAACTCCAGGTCCAATGAGATAAATGCATCATGTAACTAGGCTAGCCTAGGCTGAACTCCAGGTCCAACGAGACCCCTGGTTCACAGGGGACAAGGTGGACAGGCTGAGCGGTGAGAGCACTGGCCATGAGGTGGAACCGCCTCAGGTCTCAGCATGAGGCTCAGGCGGATCACACGTGCAAATCCAGCTGAGAGGAATCCAATGTCCTCTGTGGTCACCTGCACACCTACTCACACACACACAAACCGAAAACTAACCTAAAGCGAAGGAGACACACATTGGGGTGGCATGGTGGCACACACCTGTCACCCAAGGCCTGAGGAGTGCAGGATCAGATTGTCTCAGAGGACAATAAAAAAAGTCAGGCGTGGTGGCGCACACCTTTAATCCCAGCACTCCGGAGGCAGAAGCAGGTGGATCTCTGTGAGTTCGAGGCCAGCCTGGTCTTCAGAGTAAGTCCAGGGCAGCCAGGGACACACAGAGAAACCCTGTCTCCAAAAGCAAAATCAACCAAAAACAAACAACAAAAACTCCACACAAAATAGGTGGCCAGTGGCTGAGGACGCCCAGAGGCGTGTATGTGTGCGTGTGAGCGTGCGGCCGCGGAGGCGCACGCATGCGCATACCCACCTGCGTGAGCAGCATGAAGGCATTGTCAGCCCGCAGGTGCTTCTTCAGGAAGTCCACGCAGTGGGCCTCTAGGGCGGGCACTGCGTACTTCTTGGCCGTGTATAGCGTGGTCATCACAGTCTCGGGCCCGATCTGGACTTCATCTGAGTACAGGAACCTGAGCAGGGGACACGGGCTGGGAGAATGCCATGTGGCAGTGCCAGGTGACCCCACAGCCACTAGACCTGGCCAAGCACCACAGGTTTGCAAAGGGCTGTTCAGGAACCTTCTAGAACTGACATCCGCCAGTGCCTCCTGACCTGGAGACTCTCTCTCGGTGAGGCCGGGCTGTCACCATGAGATGTCCCTGCACAGGCAGCCCAGGCCACAGGCGCTCACAGCAGCACCCACGGCCCTGTGGCCACATTGACCGCAGGCACCAGTCGGGACAGTATGAATGTCCATACCACACTGCCCACATACCAGGCAGGAGGCCTTGGGTTCCGATCCAGCACCACAGGCCAGGAGTGGCACACAGCACTTGACCGTTCTTGGATACAGGCCATTTCGAAATGGTAACAAAATGAAAAGTCTTCTTTAAAGATGAAAAAGAGACTGTGTATGTGCATCTGCATGAGTTTCAGCACCTGTGAGACTGTGGAGCCTGAGGAGCCTGGTCCCCTGGAACTGGGAGCCCCTGACCAGAGAGAGCCGGGCCACCTCTCCAGCCCTACAGCTCTCTGAGATGTGAGGAGCTAGAGGTTTTTCTTCTCCAGGTGTGCTCTTTCTGCGGCTGTCACCAGAGATGTGTCTCCCATCCTGTCACACCCTACCACACATTCTAGTACCCCGCCATGGTCAGAAAAACCTGGAAACTTACTTGAGCAGCGCCAGGAAGGCAGCAGGCTCCACATCAGGCAGTTCGATCTCGGTAGACGTGGTAGCCATCCCCCCATTGAACATGGCGTCAAAGACAGCGCTGCCCACAGCTAGCACGAACCTGGTCAAGGGAAGACGGCACCCACCAGTCGGTCCTGCTGGCAGCCTCTATCTGGCCCAGGCCAGCCAGTGTCCCCTGTCACATCAGCCTGCAGAGACTCCTCCCCACCCTGGGAGAGGCCTTTCCAGGCCTCAGATTCTTCTAGGAGGGGGAACCGGAAAGAGGTGGCTGTAGAGGGCCAACATGAGAGGGTGGTCTACACTTCTTGATGCATATGCGCTCACTCCTTCATTCATTCACTCTTCCTCTTCTCACTCGATCATCCCCATTCATTCATTCCCTAATTCCTTCCTTCCCCCATTCACTCCCTCCCCTCCCTCACTTCTCCAGGCATGGTACCAGGCATGAGGACCTGACCCTCACAGGAGGAAACAGACAGAGCCCCAGCGGCTGGACAGCCTGGGGCAGGGACCATAGGCTCAGGAAGAGTGTTAGGGCTTGGGGAACTGCAGGGGCTGGGAGAGCCTTAGGAGGCTGTAGTGCTGTGAGGCAATGAGAAGCAAGGGGCCATGGGACTGCCATGATCACTCTGGCTGGCGCTATGGAGGTAGGCCAGGACAGGATGGATGGCATGGTGATTGGGCACAAACCCCTCAGTGACTTGGCTAGGGACACAGTTCATGTTCCGGGAGGAGACAATGACCACAGGGCCAGCTCAGCACCCTGTCATCCAGGATGGGAGGAAATGGCTGCTTAGTCGCAGGAATAGGGCTTGCTCTGTGGTCATGTGTCCCACCCAGTGTTCCCACAGACTGGCTCTGAGCTCTCTCCGTTTGGACACCTCTCGTCGGGCAGGTGAGTCCATGCAGCATGGGCAGGACAGAGCTAGCAGCCTCCAGAATCACTGCTTGAGCTAGACAAGGCCCTGCAACCCTCCATAAACCCTAGGCCCACCTGCCCAGAGGCTTCTCCCTGCCTCAGTCCCCTGCCCTAGCTCACAGGGGTCACACAGGCCTCACTGGCCCTACGATGGGGAAGTTCTTGCCTCCTGCCAGGAGTCGGGCCACTGCAGACTGTCACCTTGGACGTCAGGGTCAGACCAGCACTACCGTGCCCTAGGTAGTGTAGTGACCAAGGGCACCCAGGAAACAGGGGCCTAACTAACGGCATATTCAGGAGGGAAACGTGATGACCAGACACACAGAAAGAGCTCACAGCTGGCCAGAGATGCCCTTATCACTGAAGCTATTCAGGAGTCAAAGCAGAACAGGGGTTCAGGGAAACATAAGCAAGACAGCAAGACCTTGTCTCAAAAAGTAAAACCTGAGGCCGGGCGGTGGTGGCGCACGCCTTTAATCCCAACACTTGGGAGGCAGAGGCAGGCGGATCTCTGTGAGTTCAAGGCCAGCCTGGTCTACAAAGCGAGTCCAGGACAGCCAGAGCTGTTATACAGAGATCCTGTCTCGAAAAACCAAATAAATAAATAAAAAATAAAACCTGAAAAGACTAATGGTGCAGGGGGAGGAGCCCCCCACTAGAATCCCCAGTGAGGGGCTAGGGGTGTGGCTCAGCAGTACAGCACCCATCTAACATTGTGTGTGCCTGTAGATTTCATGACCATCACTGCAAAATCAAAGTGGAGATGGTTGAGGACAAACCCAGGCAAACACTGGGGTGACATGCGACTACAAGCTCTTGGGCATCAAGAGACAGTGTTGGGACAGCCAGAAAAGACCTACCCTGGAGCCTTGGAAAGAGTTTAGCTGCCCAGACAAGGGTGAAAAGATACATCTCAGTCACAGCCCTGCAGTCTTCCAGCTCTTGTCCCCATCGCAGTCCCCAGGTGGAGGCTGGGCAGCCTGAGTGCTCAGCACAGGGCAGTGGCCCCAGGCCCACTCAGTGATAAACCAGGAATAAGCTCTCTGCCTGTGCTGTGCCTCTTCTTTCTAGTTAGGAAGCATCTTGTCCCAGCAGGGAAGCTTCCACCCACAACACAAAAGCCAAAAACAGAAACTCAGGCACACTGCTGCATTGTTACAGCCACGGCCACCTGACACGGTGATCACACCTGGCCTTCCGTGTCCCACAGCAAGGGGACCAGGCCACTCTGCTTGTTACCACACCCCATCCTCTTGCAGACACCTCAGCTGCCTTCGGATTTTAGTCACCAGCCTTTTCCCTGTGTTAGGGTTCAGGAAAAGCCACAACAACTGGCACTTCTGTTGTCTACTATGGCCTCGACAGGAACACACACATGCAGGCCAAAGCATACTCCGGATGTTCCGAGCAGCCGAAGGCGAGAACACCATGCATCGAGTGTGATCAGACACACAGTGTGGTCCATGTACTCACTGGAGTACCACACAGCCGCGAACAGGAACAAGGCCCCTCACACGTCCCAGACTGAGGAAACCAGAGACTGAAAGGTAGGGTTGAAGCCGGGCGGTGGGGACGCACGCCTTTAATCCCAGCACTTGGGAGGCAGAGGCAGGCGGATCTTTGTGAGTTCGAGGCCAGCCTGGTCTACAAAGCGAGTCCAGGACAGCCAGAGATATTCAGAGAAACCCTGTCTCGAAAAACCAAAAAAAAAAAGAAAGGTAGGGTTGGGTAGATGACACATGCTGGACAGTCGTGCTGGCTGCAGAGTGTCTGTGGGCTTTGTCACAGTGAACCGAGCTTAAGTACAATTAAAATCAGAGACCACACACCACTCCTACTACAAAGAATGTAGTTCAACTCATACCACCTATGTTGGGCTGCTCACAACTGACTCCAGGGCCCCATGCCTAGATTCTACAGGCAGGAGCACAGGCATGAACACACAGGCATAAACAGGTACACACACATGAAGACATACACACATGTGCACATACACAATTAAATCCTTTTGTTTTGTTTTTCGAGACAGGGTTTCACTGTGTAGCTCTGGCTGTCCTGGACTCGATTTATATAGATCAGGCTGGCCTCGAACTCACAGAGATCTGCCTGGCTCTCCATTGCGGGGATTAAAGGCATGTGCCACCATGCCCAGCCTATTAAGATAATATTAAGAGAATACAATGAACAATGTTTTTCCCAGCTTATATGGAATGAACTACTAAGAAAAATATAATAAATAAGCTGGGCGGTGGTGGCGCACGCCTTTAATCCCAGCACTTGGGAGGCAGAGGCAGGCGGATCTTTTCGAGTTCGAGGCCAGCCTGGTCTACAAAGCGAGTCCAGGACAGCCAGAGCTGTTAAACAGAGAAACCCTGTCTCGAAAAACCAAAAAAAAAAAAAATATATATATATATATATATATAATAAATAAGCCAGGCATATACACCTGTCATCTCAGTCTCCAGGGGCCTAAGGCAGAATTGTGGCGAGCTGGAGGCCAGCCTGGGCTGCACAGCAAGACCTAGTCTCAAAAACAAAACAAAGCAAAAACATACAAAGGCAATGTGGTGGATAGTGGCGAGTGCTTAGCAGGCGCAAGGCCCTGGGCTCCAACCTCAGCTCGGTCAGAAAGGACTAAAGACACACAAAGGGAAGCAATCCACTGCAAAACAAGACAGCCTGCCAACTGTGAGATTGGTCCACACAGAAGAGCACAGTTAGATGGCTTCAGGAGGGACCCTAAAGGTGGGGCGTGAGGGCAGGCCTGTCTCCCAGCACTTAGGAGGTTCAGGCTGGAGAACTGCAACGGTTTCAAGACAGCCTGGGCTACTGGGTAGTTCCAGGCAAGCCTGTCTCAAAAACAAACAATAACAACATTAGAACTTAGAATGCACGCACATGCACATGCAGCACATGCACATGCAGCACATGCAACCCTTGCTCCTGTCAAAACTATTTTACTTGCACAAAACTGTTCTTTGGGGCTGGAGAGATGGCTCAGCAGTTAAGAGCACTGGCTGGGGCTGGAGAGCTGGCTCAGCGGTTAAGAGCGCTGGCCTGGGGCTGGAGAGATGGCTCAGCAGGTAAGAGCACTGGCTGTTCTTCCAAAGGACCCAGGTTCAAACCCCAGCAGCCACATGGAAGTTAGAACGCTCTGTAATGGCCGGGTGTAGTGGCACACACCTTTAATCCCAGCACTCGGTAGACAGAGGAAGACAGATCTCTGTGAGTTCAAGGCCAGCCTGGTCTACAAAGTGAGTCCAAGACAGCCAGGGCTATTACACAGAGAAACCCTGTCTCAAAAAAAAAATCAAAATAAAAAAAAAACTATTCATTGAAGCTCCTCCTGCCTATGACTACAGCCAAGTTGAACCATTGCTATGGAGACTATATAGCTGATTAAAACATTTTTTGTTTTTGTTTTTGAGACAGGATTTCTCTGTATAGCCCTGGCTGTCCTGGACTCACTTTGTAGACCAGGCTGGCCTCGAACTCACAGAGATCCGCCTGCCTCTGCCTCCTAAGTGCTGAGATTAAAGGTGTGCACCACCATGCCCAGCCCCTGATTTAAACATTTTATTTTTCAAGACTGGGGCTTGAACCACTGAGTCACACCCAACCCTGGCTGAAACCTCGTGATCTCTGGCCGGCAATGCATTTGCTGGCCACATCAATGCTGGGTGTCCACCACAAATGCTCTCTGCTTTCTCCACCGAGACAGGGTCTCTCAGTGAACCTCAAGCTCACCAATTCTGGTCTCTTGATAGCCAGACTGCTCCAAGGATCCCTATCTTCTCAGCTCTCTGTCCTGCGTATATGTGGCTGCAAACTTTACCCACTGTCCCCCACTTCCTGTTTTGTTCACTTTGTAGACAGGAACTCCTGCAGCTCAGGCCAGCCTCAAACCCTCAGACTCGCTAAAGATGACCTTGAACTCCTGATCCTCCTGCCTCAGACTCCCAGATGATGGGTGACAGGTGTGCACCAATCAATCACCTTGCTACACTGCTTCTCTAAGTGGCCTCAGGTGTCATATGGCTTTTTCCCAATGTTAGTCAAGGTGCCCAGCCAGGACTCAGCCAGAATGAGACCCTTGTGCTCCTCTTTGGTGACAGACTTCCCAAACATTCCTTGTCACTTGATGGAGGCCTGGAGAGGTGTCTTGCCAGCACGGCCTTCGATCTGAGTCCGCTTTCTCTGACTACAATAAGTTTATCTGGTTTGGTCACACATAGAGCAACCAAAAACCAAACGTATTCACAGCCTAGGGTATGCCTCGGTGGAGTGTCTGTTACCTGCACACAGCCTGGAATTCCTGCAAAGGAACAGGATGCTACACCCAACCTGAGGCCCACACTCTAGAACTCAAGTCTATACAGGCCATGCAAGGACCCTGGGAGGTCCTCCCTGCCTCTCCCAGGTTGTAAGGGGTTGCTCTTTTATCTTTCCTTCTTCTTTTACTTATGGACACATGAGAACAAGTGCCTTCTGGGACCAGAGGCTTCAGAATCCCGGAAACTGGAGCACCCGATGTGGCCACTGGAAATCAAAGCCATAGGTCCTCTGCAAGAGCAGCAAACAATGAACCATCTCTCCAGCCTTCTTAAAAAATGTTACTTTTGAGTGTTGGACCGTGAGCCAGGGTAGGCAGGCCTGCCACACTCCAGCCCTCAATTTACTTGTTTTTCTTTTCCTTTTTTTTTTTTTTTTTTTTTTGAGACAGGGTCTCATTAGCCCTAGCTGTTCTGGAACTTGCTATTGCCCACACTGGCTTTGACCTCATGAAGATCCACTTGCGTCCGCTTATCAAGTGCTGAGAATAAAGGCGAGCATCACCACACCTGACTTGTTTGACTTTTTCTGACAGGATCTGCCTTGGTTGCTCATATTGACCTGGAATTTGCAGAAGAAGCTAAGTTCATGACCTCTATCACCACACATGTTGCCTTTCTACTTTAAATTGACTGCCAACCCTAAACTATACTGTTGGTGGGAGGAAGTGAGGTCCAAGGATGCCACTACTCGAACATCACATGTCCCCTCTCCACAGCATACTGTGGACTCCAGTCTCTGTAGAACCACAAGGGGCTGTTACAAAAAACAATATGGAGGCAACCCATTCCAGCAGTCCCGGATGGGGTCACCTAAATGAGTCGCAGGTATGGAAACAGGCCCTGAGAGCTCAGGAGGAAGGGCCTTTCAGATGCCTTCCAAAAAGCCGGGTCCCCAACCTTGCAGCCACCTGCCATGAACCACTAAAACAACGTCATCCACTTGGAAGCCAAGTCCTCCCCACCACCCTACCACCTGCCAAGCCCCCACAGCATCTGTGAGCTCCCAGTGGGGCTGCAGCACCTCTCACTGTTCTCTGGCCTTGCTGTGGCTCCCACCTATTCAAGTCCTCTGGCCCTACACTCCCCACAAACCCCTGCCCCTCCAGTGCGCCTAACAGCAAGAGACCACTCCTCTCCTTCCCAGGGGTCTGCACACACCCACTTCCTATGCCCCACTCTGCCAAGCCAATGAACCACCACATGTAACCAAGTTCATTCACCAAGAGCTGCGTCAGCAGGAAGTACCCTTCACTGCGTATTGCAGGGGAACTCTTGAGAGCCCTCAATTTTCTGAGGCTGTGCAGGACCTTTGCCCCTCCCAAAGAAATCAACTCATCGGGGGCCACTGAATCAGATGTCTCTGGTAAGGTCTAGGGGGTGATGGCTCAGACAGGGTGGAAACCTAGGGCTGGAAGAACAAGCAAGGGTCTCTGATGGGGACAGCAGGACCAAAGGTACAGGGAAGCACAGGAGGTGTCTTGGGGAAAGGGGATCAAAGTGTCCTGAGGTCAGATGGTGTGAGGTATGAACACAGGTGTGAAGATGGGATCTGTGGGGTCATGGGTGAGGATGGAGGGGAGCCCTAGAATTGGACAAGTTGAAGAACAAAGAGTGGTGGGGGTAGCTAGGGTATCCAGGAGCAGAAAAACCCAGGATGGAGGATCAGGAGCGGGGCTCAAGGACAAAATAAAAGGGCCCTAGAACCAGGTCCAAGGGAGGCAGGAACCAACATAGGAGTGCAGGGGTAGGAGTTTTTCCACTGTTCAGGAATTAGACTGTGGGGGAGGGGTTGAGAACCAGGTTCAGGTGAAGGTTATAGGAATCCCAAGGTACAAAGTCTGAGGCTCTAGATTCAGGGTCCTGGGGTGGTTTAAGGTCTGAGTGGGATGTAGAGTCTGAGGTATATGGTCCTCGGTGGACTGCAGGTTCTTGTGGGGGAGAGTTCTAGGGTGGAGAATCTAGGGTGAGGTCTAGGGTCTTGGGATTAGGATTGGGTTGCAGCGTTCAAGTAGGGCGGAAAGTCCAACTGCAGGGTTTGGGGTACAGGACCTCGATGGGGGTGCAGGGTCTGAGGTGCACAGTCCTAGAAAGAATTCAAAGTCTTGGGTGCAGGGTTCTAGGGTGCTGGTTTATAGGGTGCAGGGTCCAGGTGAGGTACAGGATCCGGGTGGGGAACAGGATGGGTGGGGGATGCAGGGTCTGTGTTGCACGGTCCTGGGGAGGGTGCAGGGTTCCAGGGTGCTGGTTGCTGGCGTGCAGGGTCCGGGTGGGGTTCAGGGATACAGGGTCTGGGGTTGCAGGGTCCGGGCGCGTCCCGGCGGCCCACCTGTGCGCGGGGACGCGCTGCGAGCTGAGCCCCTTGCCCACCAGGAAGTGCACGTCGCACAGCACCTCGTTGTTGAAGAGGAAGGCGAAGCGCTCCTGCACCGTGGGCTTGGTGGCCTGCCAGTTGTACACGA
>CAJQZJ010032834.1:4103163-4119952 GCA_907164525.1 Lophiomys imhausi
GAGCCCCGGCCGCGTTGGCGCTGGGCCCCAGGCCGCCCGCGCCAGGCCCGACCCCCGGCGGGCACGACGCGCGCCCGCTGCCGCCCGCCGCCATCTTGTCGCTACGGCGCGGGGGCGGGGCCACAGAGGGCGTGGTCATCGGGGGCGGAGCAGTTGAGAGGCGGAACCTGAGCGGGTGAGGGGCGGGGCTAAGGAGAGGCGGGACCTGAGGAGCGAGGGGAGGAGGCAAGGAAGGAGGAGCGCATGGGCGGGAAGAGAGGAGGGAGGAAGGGGAGGGCTAGGAAGGGGTGGGGCATGCAGAGGAGCCAGGGGAGGAGGGAGAAAAAGAAGGACAGAGGGAAAAGGGATTCAGGGAATGGGGCGGGGGAGGAATGGATACTAGGACAGAGAGGAGAAGGAGGGACTGGATAGGAGGGATTGGATGGGAGGAAAGAGAAGGATGAGATAATGGAGGAGCAGAGACAGGAGCTAGGGTTGGAGGTCGGGGCCTTGATTCGAGCAAAGGCTGGAGAGGGAGGAAGAGGAGAGGCAGGGGAATCATGGAGAGGTGAAGAAGGCCAGATAGACTAAGAGGCACAGAAAGACAGGAGGAGGAAGGAGGAGGGAAAGAGGGAGGAGCAGAGGGAAGAGGGGTAGAAGTAGGATGAGGAGGAGCAGGGCTGTCAGAGTCGGGGAGCCTGGAGAAGACAGGTGGGAGATGGGGGAGGATTGGGAGGGGCGAGGTGAGTCCAGAGATGGAGGGGAAGGGTCAGGAAGAGGGGTGGAACCAGGAAAAGAACCCAGAGGAGAGACTGAGAGAAAAAGGAGGGAGGGGAGGGGCCTAGGAGTAGTGGACAGGTGGAGAGGGGTGGACAGAGGAGAAAGGAAGGGGTAGGAGAAATGGATGGTGGGAAAGAAGGCAAGGAGGAAGAGACCGCATAGTGGAGGGAAGAGCGCCCACATGAGGCGAAGGGGCGTGGTATGAAGGAGCAAGCCAGGCCAGAGGGCGGGATCACGGCAGAAGGGAGGGGCCACAGGGAAGTGAGTCTGTGATGGAAGGTGGCAGAGAAACAGGGATAGAGGAAAGAGGGGAGCTTAGCGGGAGAGGACTATGAGGACGGTGGGTGGGGGAGGGTAGGAGAAGCAGGGAGGGATAGGAGGGACCGGGGATGATGAGGGCTCAGGACCCATGATTATAGGGCCCAGGCCCTCGATCCCACCCACACACTTGCTCTGAGCCCCTAAACCTAGGCGACCCAGGTTCTTCATGCTCAGGCTGTAGGACATAAGAATCCAAAACAACTTTGAACCCAGAAAGGGAGGTGAAGTAGAAAGAAGTGGGGTAAGGTAGAAAGAGGAGGAGAGGCCAGACCTGAGGAAGGAGGGACTGAAGGAGGACACAGGGATGCCTTAGGAACTGATGGAGAGAGGGGGCTATGAGGGGGAGGGAGGTCAGGACCTGGGAGACAGGGAGGGGACATCTTGGGAGCTGGAGGGGCTGAATAGAGAGTCAGGAATAGGCGGGACCAGGATGAAGGGAGGGCTCAGAATGCTGGATCCCTGGCACCACAGAGCTTCCAGCACCCAAGATCAGGCTCCATATTCT
Source organism: Lophiomys imhausi (assembly GCA_907164525.1). Lineage (NCBI taxonomy): Eukaryota > Metazoa > Chordata > Mammalia > Rodentia > Muridae > Lophiomys > Lophiomys imhausi. The sequence continues at coordinate 4,104,749 of CAJQZJ010032834.1, forward strand.
AGACCCCAGACTGTGAACCCCGGATCTGACAGGTAGAATCCAAGACCCTATGTGGGCAACATGCTCCAGATTGTAACTACAGCTCCTACGCTCTTGTTCCCATTCCTGGGACCTCAACCTCTAAGTCCTACACTCTGGACTTCAGAGCCAGGTAGCCTGTTTGCGAAATGAAGAGAGCTTCTCAGCCCAAAAAGGAAAATTGAGGTCAGGAAAAGCAGCCTGTGAGTGTGGGCAGGAGTGACTCATGCAGCCAAAGCTTACTGGAAGTCACACATAGTGGCTCACGCCTTTAATCCCAGCACTCGGGAGGCAGAGGCAGGCGGATCTCTGTGAGTTCAAGGCCAGCCTGGTCTACAGAGCAAGTTCCAGGACAGCTAGAGCTATATAAAAGAGAGTCTCAGTCTAAAACAAAACAAAACAAGAACACATGTCAATAGATATGCATTGGGCACCCCTAGACATGTGGGGCCCGTGGGGGTTGTACATAAAGCAGGATCCTCCACAGATTCAAACACCAAGCACTGTGGCTCCAAGGTGCAGGCTGGGGTACAGCCCAGCACCCTCCTCCCTCCCCCAGGAGGGGATGTTGGGGCATGTGGAAGCCAGAGGAGCCCCTCTAAGCCCTGGAGCAGGCTCAGGTAGACAGAGTTGCTGTGGATGTTGGAGGTGGCTACCCTGGGCAGTCCCTGTGTTGACCTCTCTCACCCTCACTGACTGGGAATGCAGTTTGGCATTTTCAGTTCCTCAGAAGCAGAGAAGTGAGATCCCCATGCACCAGACTCTAATATCTGTCCACTTGTTGTGGCCAGTTACAACCATAGAGGCCTGAAATTGTCCACCAAAGATTTCTAAGTATCTGGTCATGGTGGGCAACATCTGTCATCCCAGTCCTGGGGAGGCTGAGGCAGGAGGATCACAAGTTCAAAGGTGGACTAGGCTACTCAGGGAGACCCATCCTGCCTTGGATTTAAAAAAAAAAAAAAAAAGAGGAGGAGGAGAAGGAGAGCAGAGAGAGAGGAGAAACAAATATGCTATAATAGTTTAATTAGCACCAGCTGATTGGCTCAGTCCTGATTCTCATCCAGGAACAGGCTCAGCAGAGGGATCAGGATAGAGGGTACCTGCCCACATCCCACACCCTCACATTCCCCACCCTCAAAGAAAGAATCCCAGCATAGGACAACCCATCTGAACAGGTTTCAACAGCCTGGATCTTGCCTTGCCTGCAGGCCATAACACACAGGGCCTTTTGTCCTGACAGGTAATAAATGTCTTTACTGTTCCGGCCAAGTCCCATCTGTTTTCCTGTTATTTGTATGAAAAGACTGGGAGTTGAGGCCGCTCTTCTGAGCGACCATCTTTAAACACCCGCTGCTAAGGACTTTGCTCTTGAATTGCTTATAAAACGCCTCCTTGTGATTGCTTCCATGAAACTGATTGTGATTGTAACACATTGACCCACTGGGAGGGTCAGAGTGTCACAGACAACAAGTAGTGGAGAGGGAAGGCTTGTGAGCTGGACAGCTTGATGAATGTCTGTTGCCCGCATTAGACACATTTCTCAGTTCTGCCCTGGTGCTGGTGGCGCATGCCTTTAATCCCAGCACTCAGGAGGTAGAGGCAGACAGACCTCAGTGAGTTCGAGGTCAGCCTGGTCTACATCGAAATTCTCTAGGACAGCCAGGACTATATAAAGAAACCCTGTCTCAGAAAGAAAGAAAAAGAAACATGTTTGTTGTGTTTTAAAGACACTCTCCTGTAGCCCAGGCTGTGAAGCCAAGGATGACCTTGAACTCCTGAGTGAGGTGGCACATTTGCCCTGCTGAGGATGGAGCCCAGGGCTTCTTGCATGCTAGGGGGGCCCTCTACCAACTCAGTTCTGCCTTCCAGTACAGTCATAGTCCTAACAGCATATTCCAATTTCTGGGATGAGGAATCAGGCAAGGGCCTTCCTCAGCTACAGTTCAGGTGGGGCAACACGGAACCTGGACTCTGAGGAGCCCCTGTGTCCTGCCCCTCTCGGCAACAAGAGGTCCTGCACCCCTCTGCTTGTGGGCCCTTAGTCTTCACAGCCAGCCTGGCAGTATGGCGGTGTGGCAGTGTCTCCCCTTTTTTCTCTCTCTCTCATCATCCTATCTTGTTTTTGTTGTTGTTGTTTGGAGACAGGATTTCTCTGTGTAGCCCTCACTGCCCTGGACTCTATTTGTAGACCAGGCTGGTCTTGAAATAAAAAAGGCATACATGCGACACCACAGAAGGTCTCATCCTACCTTGTTGTTATCCTCTGGTGCCCCTGAGCCCTGGGTGATCCAAGATGGTCTTGATCTGGATGGAGGCCCCTTTTCTGGGTCTCTCACATCAGATGACACAGTTCTTCCATCCCTAGGGTCCTCCCTCCCTCTTCCTCTCCAATTTGATTTTTTTGGGGGGATAAAGTCTCACTTTGTTGGAATCTTTGGAAACCTGGATTCAGCTCATCACAGGGATGATCAACAAGCTCCATGTGTGAACACAGGCTGATACTGAACATCTGGAAAGACAGACGCACCTGACGTTAGGATAAGAAACCTTCTGAAGACAATATTCTTTTTTTTTTTTTTTTTTGGTTTTTAGAGACAGGGTTTCTCTGTATAACAGCTCTGGCTGTCCTAGACTCACTTTGTAGACCAGGCTGGCCTCGAACTCACAGAGATCCGCCTACCTCTGCCTCCCAAGTGCTGGGATTAAAGGCATGCACCACCAACGCCCAGCAATTTTTGCTTTCTACTAAGTAAACGTTTGTATATATTTTAAGTATTTGCAAATAGAAATTAAAACATCACACACCAAAGTTAACCTGACCCAAAGTCTGTACATCTCTGCGAGCAGAACGCTGTACAGACCAAGCAGGCTTCAGACGGGAAACGTGGGGCTTCCAGTTAGCTCCACACTCTCAATGTGGAAAACGTTTTTAATGCGCTTGCTCAACACGGAGAACAACAACAACAAAAAAGTCCCCAGCAGAATTAGAACTAGAAAGTTAGCCTCATATCATTTTTCATAACTTGTTTTTGTTTTGTTTTGTGTTGTTTGGCGAATCACATGTAGCCCAGGCAGTCCAAGGCCTCACTATGTAGTGAAACAAAACACTTAAATTTTTTTTTGTTTTGTTTTTTTGTTTTTCGAGACAGGGTTTCTCTGTGTAGCTCTGGCTGTCCTGGACTCACTTTGTCGACCAGGCTGGACTTGAACTCACAGAGATCCACCTGCCTCTGCCTCCCAAGTGCTGGGATTAAAGGCGTGCGCCACCACTGCCCAGCTAAAACACTTAAATTTAATATTAATTAACAAATACTTATTGGTACTCAACAGATATCTATAAAATACCCATGTCCTAAAATGTAAAACCTATGAACACTTAGTATCTAAAAACATTTAATCAGCCCCACTTTAATTTTTTGAAAGGATATTAAAATTCTCTAATGAAGGTGCATTTGGGCATCTTGATTAAAAGTACAGCTCTGGCAATTACGGCAGAATTATCTTCAGCTCAGTTCAGCTTGCTCCAGCCTAGCTTTGCAGGTTTGTGGGATCATCCACAGTCTCATCCGGGGTGTGTTATTCACGGGTGAGGATTTAAAGTCTGTAACAGCAATCCCCTGCCTCCTGCCGGTCTCAGCTTTCTCCTCTGCCCAAGCTCGCCTCAGGCTTCAACCGTTCATTAGCCTACCTTGTGCAGTTTTGACCCTGCTGTTGACCGCTATCAGCTCTGCGGCTTCAGCTTAGAGTTCCTTCCTTTGCTCGGGTTATTTTCTCGTGACCTCAGGGTATATGGACTACGTTGCTTTGTATCCAGTGCATTTATTCCTTTTCTCCCTAGCAAGAGAGTCATGTGAAGCCCCCAAGTTTATAATGGGGGTTGTCTCGTGATCTTCTGAAATGTCCCGTGGATTCTTGAACCCTCTGGAGGAAATTGGCAATTCCCATGACTGGATGCCCTTCACAGGCCTCTGTCAAATCTGGACTCCGCCCATTTCATAAGGCTATTAGCTGCTGAAACCAGTTGCTAGCCATAAACCCTGTTTTTAGTCCATATGCTGCCATGCCAGGTGCCCACACGTACCAGGTTGATTTTCCTGCCCTTGAAGAATCCTACTCTAATTCTAGCCTATTACAATGTAGTAAAAAATGACCTAGAATTCTGAATCCTGACCCTACCTCCCAAGTGTGGGTGACAGGCATTGGGCACCACACCAGAGTCTTTTTTCTTTCTATTTTCTTTTTTTTTTTTAATCTATTTATGGCTGGGTGTAGTGGAGCAACACTTTGAATCTCGGCACTTGGGAGGCAGAGATAAACGGATTCCTGTGAGTTCCAGGCCAGCCTGATCTACAGAGTGAGATCATATCTCAAGATAGATAGTAAAACAAGGACACTAGCCAAGTGTGGTGGTGCAGGTCTTTAATCCCAGCAGTTGGGAGGCAGAGGCAGGCAGATCTCTGTGAGTTCAAGGCCAGCCTGGTCTACAAAGTGAGTCCAGGATAGCCAGGCTGTTACACAGAGAAACCCTGTCTCCAAAATCAAAAAAACAAAACAAACAAACAAACAAACAAAAAACCCAAGGACACAAAATCAGAGTACAAAACGCTAGCCTAAGGCTTTGAAGTTCAGGCATGGCAACTGTGGGTGAGGGCTGTTTAAGGAGAGTTTTGGATCCTTTAAGAACACAGAAATATCCGGGCGGTGGTGGCTCACGCCTTTAATCCCAGCACTTGGGAGGCAGAGGCAGGCGGATCTTTGCGAGTTCGAGGCCAGCCTGGTCTACAAAGTGAGTCTAGGACAGCCAGAGCTGTTAAATAGAGAAACCCTGTCTCGAAAAACCAAAAAAAAAAAAAAAGAACACAGAAATATTATAAGAATTTTTTATAACATGAAAAATTATAAAAATGTGACTCCATTTTAATCCTAGGTGTAGGGATATGGGGCTGGTTCGGACTGTCCACAGCAACTGACTATGATTTGCCTCTTGCTCCAGGCAGGAGAATCAGGAGTTCAAAGTAAACCTCAGTTACAGAGTGAATTTGAGGCCAGCCTCGACTACATTAGACCCTGTCTAAGGCCAGGCGTGGTGGCCCATGCCTTGGAGGTAGAGGCAGGTGGATCTCTGTGAGTTCCAGGCCAGCCTGGTCTACAAAGTGAATGCAGGACAGCCAGAGCTGTTACACAGAGAGACTCTGTCTTGGAAAAAAAATATAAAGAAATAATAATAAATGTAACAATATTTTATAAACACTAATATTTATTGATACTTGTCAATTACCTATAAAATAACTAACTCCTATAACCTAAAACCTATAATCTAAAATCTATAGTCTGGGGCTGGAGAGATGGGTCAGTGGTTAAGAGCACTGGTTGCTCTTCCAGAGGACCCAGGTTCAATTCCCAGCACCCACATGGCAGTTCACAGCTGTCTTTAACTCCAAGATCTGACACTTTCACACAGACATACATTCAGGCAAAGCCCCAATGCACTTAAAATAAAAATAAATAAATAAAATTTAAATCTATAGTCTAAGAACACCCTAATACCTAAAAACACTCTAATACTTATCTAAAAACACTTAACTAACATTATTTTAACTTTTTTGTTGTTGTTGTCTTTGTTTTGTTTTGTTTTCGAGACAGGGTTTCTCTGTATAACAGCTCTGGCTGTCCTGGACACACTTTGTAGACCAGGCTGTCCTCGAACTCACAGATATCCGCCTGCTTCTGCCTCCCAAGTGCTGGGATTAAAGGTGTGTGCCACCACCACCCAGCTTATTTTAACTTTCTTTTTTTTTTTTTTTTTTTTTAAAGATTTATTTATTATGTATACAGTGTTCTGTCTGCAGGTGTATCTGCAGGCCAGAAGAGGGCACCAGATTTCATTATGGATGGTTGTGAGCCACCATGTGGTTGCTGGGAATTGAACTCATGACCTCTGGAAGGGCAGCCAGTGCTCTTAACCGCTGAGCCATCTCTCCAGCCCTATTTTAACTTTCTTAAAAGGATATTAATATTCTTAGTATAGGTCCCTGCAGGGTGACATGGTTTATGGAAGTTCCATCAGGTAATCTCTTTCAAACTTAAAGTCTGTTGGGCCTTACTTTCCCAATTTGCAAGCCCAATTTATTTCAACCACCAAATTGTGGCCAGTTTATAAAGTCAGTCTGTTCCAACCACCTAACTGAGGCCAGCTTTTTCTATCAACTGAGACTCCATTCTATGGTCTCCTTGGCCAGGGCAAGCCTCATGGCCGAAAGTCTCTCCAAGCGGCTTCCAAACTTCACTCTCGCTCACTCTTTTGGCACTCTGGTGCCCCAAGACAGATGCCTTCAATGAACTCTCTCCCTTAGCAGGTTTTATGCCATTGGGCTATTGCAGCCTAAATTCTGTTAATGGCATACCTTGCTATGCACTTCTCCAGGATGACTTTTCAGTTGGTGAGGGCAGGAGGAAGAGAGCAAACGTGTGGAGCTTTCTGGCTTATATATCGCATTATCTCAAGATCCTTGGCTGTCTGGAAGGTGTAACAGAATATTTACACACTTATATTTATGAATACTTAACAATCACCTATAAAATACCTGAATCTTTTTTTTTTTTTTTTTGGTTTTTCGAGACAGGGTTTCTCTGTGTGCCACCACACCCAGCAATTAGACAGCTCTGAACTGCCATGTGGTTGCTGGGATTTGAACTTGGGTCCTTTGGAAAAATAGCCAGTGCTCTTAACCGCTGAGACATCTCTCCAGCCCCCCTAACTAAATCTTATAACCTAAACCTTAATCATCTATAATCTGTCTAAGAATACCTTAATACCTAAAAATACTCTAATACCTATATAAAACACTTAACACTATTTTAAGTTTCTTTTTTTTTCTTTTTTCTTTTGGTTTTTCAAGACAGGCTTTCTCTGTATAACATCCCTGGCTGTCCTGGACTCACTTTGTAGACCAGGCTGGCCTCGAACTCACAGAGATCCACCTGCCTCTGCCTCCCAAGTGCTGGGATTAAAGGCGTGCCCCACCATGCCTGGCCTATTCTAGGTTTCTTTAAAAGATATTAATACTCTTGGCATAGGTCCGTGTAGGATGGCTTGGTTGATGGCAATCCCATCAAGTAGTAATTTTTAAGCTTAAGGTCCATCCAGTTCATAAGGCCAGTTTATTTCCACCACCAAGTTGTGGCCAGTTTATAAAGTCAGTCTGTTCCAACCGCCAATGGAGGGCGGTCTTTTCAATCAGTCAAGAATTGCCTCTGTGGTCTCCCTCAGCTTTCCTATTCCATCAACTGGAATAGGAAATGTCTTGCTCACCTTTCTGGCACTCTGGGGCTCCAAGGCAGGATTCTCCAAAGGATTCTCCCTTAGCAGATCTGTGGCATGTTTTTGATTTGGATTGCAGCCGTCCAAACTCTGCCAATGGCATACCTTGCTATGCTCTTCCCCAGCGTGGATTCCCAGCAGCGGGTGAGGATAAGAGAGAGCCTGAGACCATGTGGATCTTTGATTTTTATATCGTTCCATGTCATGATTCTCCGAGGGAGGGACTTCCAGCATTCTCCTTGCAGTGGTTACCAAATGTTTTCTTGGGCTTTCCCAAGTCACACCCCTACAACAGTGCTTCAGTGTGGTCCCATCTCGAGATTGTTGGTGAAGAATTTCCCAGGAGTCCTGTTGCTTCTCACAGCTAATGACATCATCTGTGTGGCTTGTGAGGTTTCTTAGCAATGACTTTCAAGGGCATATCCTCCGGCCATAACTGGCTGTGCCCATATCTTTCAAGTAAAGGGACCCCAAGTTTTTGCCAATCCAAAATCCCTATGCTACTATGCCATGGGGCCCTTATAGGGTGATCACCAACCACATAACGGGGTTCTCAGGGAAAAGTGAGTGTGCTGCCTCCCCAGCTCTCCAGCCTTCACTCCAAAGACAAACAGACGCGACAAGGGTAATGTCTCGCATTATCCGTTTTTACTATTTTGTCCCCTAGCTTATATACAGAACCAAATGGATGTGTTTCCACATGAGGCTACGCGGGCCATTCATGTTAAAGGTCATCCTATTACATCACATAACATAAGCCTGGTAACATGATAATCTGCATTGTCACGAGTACGGAAGTCTTGATCACCCAATCAGCTATACTCACGATCAGGCTTCAACTCCTCCCAGGCATCTTCCGGGCCAGCACCATCTTAGATATCTCCCACAAGTTACTTTCATTTTCCCAGCCATGAGGCAATTCTCATAAGCCTCCATTTCCCGGGTCCCCACATCTCCCCTTGTTTTATTTATTTAAATAACAGGGAGAAGGAGAGACTCTCGAGGGGAGAGACTGGCAGAGAGAGAGAGAATAGCCTCTTGCCCATTGCTCATCAGCTTTGAAGCAAGAGAACAGGGATGGACCGGTGCTGCGCTCATCACCCCTCAAAGGTCTACATGGCCTCGTTAAGGGCCATGTTAATCCAAGGGTTGTGGGGGACCCCTTAGGGAAAACCTCCTTAATCATGTGAGCAAACATTACCAGCTTGTGTTACTGAACTTTTTAAATTATTATTTATTAACTAACAATATTCACTTATAACAAATACCAACAATTTCTTAACTATTAACCCTACAAATTCCTACAACCCCTTTAACCTAACCACTAATCCTATTGACAATTATTTTCCTAACCTTTTAGAAGGATACAGTCTCTGGGGCAGGTCCTCAGTCATCAGGAACACAGTCTCTATGGTAGACTCTTTAATGCACTTAGCAGTCCTTTTTCTGGAATATCTCAGATGTAGATTCATCAGGGTAAGTTGGCTATCACAGTCTCACCTTAAATAAGGCTTGAGGCTTTCTTCTCTCTGGGAGACCTCAGCCGTCTGTAGGCCAACCTGTTTCTTTCGCGTCAGCAACTCTGCCACTCTGCCTCAGAGTCCTTAAAGCCAGCCACAGTTCCGTTAAGGCCACTGTTCGGACAGGTCAAACCCCTCTAGGCAAAAGCTGAGCCACAGGGTTTAGTCCTTGGCCTTTTGCTTCCTTGCCGAGGCTTTCTCTGCTCACCAGCTTCTTTCTGCCTCAGGGAAATCCGGCCATCAGGTCACCAACACTTTCTCCAGCAGGACTCTCTGAGCTCTCTAGCATCAGGGGCCTCCTCTTCTTCTTCTTCTTCTTCTTCTTTTTTTTTTTTTTTTTGGTTTTTCGAGACAGGGTTTCTCTGTGTAACAGCTCTGGCTGTCCTGGACTCGCTTTGTAGACCAGGCTGGCCTCGAACTCACAAAGATCCGCCTGCCTCTGCCTCCCAAGTGCTGGGATTAAAGGCGTGCGCCACCACCGCCTGGCCCCTTCTTTTTTTTTTAATGGTGCTCCATGCACTGTCCTTAAATAGGAGGAACTCTGTTTCAGCTTAATTTGGGCTCAGCCCACTTAGCAGCTGAAAACAATGGCAGGCCAGATACTTTGTATCTTTTTTTTTTTTTTTTTTTGGTTTTTTCGAGACAGAGTTTCTCTGTATCCTTGGCTGTCCTGGACTCACTTTGTAGACCAGGCTGGCCTGGAACTCAAAAAGATCCGCCTACCTCTGCCTCCCAAGTGCTGGGATTAAAGGTGTGCGCCACCACCGCCAGGCTGATACTTTGTTTCTGAAGTCCATTAAGTCTTTCCTGTTTTTCCTGATTTCAACCTTGTTTGTCAGTCCATTAAGTCTCCTGTTTGTTTTCTGTTTTTAGTCCACAAGCTGATAAGCTAATTGCTCACAGCCAAGTTGATCTTCATGCCCCGGATTAAGAGACTGTATCAGAAACCCCTAGATATTTTCTAAATATAATTTAATTTATCTAACTCCCTACAAGCTTGTGGCTTAGTTGTACATTTTGTTGGCTGTACCTCCAGTTCCAATATAGCCCCAAAATTATTAAAGCATAAAGAAGAATTAACTCCATCAATGTCAGATTAGACAATCAAAATCATGAAGACAATTGACTCTAGACATCTTGAAAGAAGGTAGTAGTAGGGATAATCAGAACCCGAGCATCATTAAATTTTATAACATTAAATAGCAATCTTGACATTTGTAAACACTTATCATTTCAAGGCCCCTTCATATATGTAGACAAATTAACAATCATAGCAGTAAAATTTACTCTATATTGAGGATTAACAACGCGAACTCTTGTTGTTCCCCTGCCAAGATGATGGGCCAGGGGAAGTAGCTGCTGGTGTTGTATCCCAGAGACATCATGGACAACGGTCTGGAGGGTTTCAGCAGTAGTAGTGGTTCATGTCAGGGTCACAGCAACTACGGGGTCATGGCGCAGGCAGAGTTGGGGACATCTGTCCGACAGGGCTGGTCCAGGCTGGCCTCGAACTTGTGATTCTCCTGCCCCTGCCTCCTTCCATTCTCGCCTGTGGGATCTTCAACCCTCCAATTAACAGCCAAGCCAGGCACACCAGCATCTGGAAGACAAGATGAAAAAATAGCCTCTCAGGATCTTTTTTAGTCCTGGAGCCTTTTGCGTTAGGTGTTTATTGGCCTTTTTCCCCCTCTTTCCTCTTTTTCTCCTCTTGTGGGAACTTTGGCCTAATCCAGCCATGTGGTTTTGAAGCCACCAGAGAGCATTTCTCTCCTTATTGGTCATTTGCTTCAGCCAATGTGGCAGCAGCATCAGGCGTAAGGTATCTCGCACCCTGTGAGAGAAATTTAAGGTTCCTTGCAGGTACCATATAGGGCTTGGTTTTCCTATTGGGAGCACACATCCAAATCCTCGTCCCATGGTCATAAGCGGGTCAGGTCCCCTCCACAATCCTGTGGCAGGATCTTTCCATTTTACCCATATGTCTATTTTATGATCTTGAACTGACCAATGTTTTTGGAAACATGAAAGAGTCTCATTTTTTAAAAAAATTTAGAATATTGAAAGTAAGCAATGCCAGCCCAAGCTGTTGATGAGGGCTCATTCCCCCTTTCTGTTTTTGTAGTTGGGTTTTTAAGTTTTGGTGATGTCTCTCAACGATTGCCTGTCCCCTAGGATTATGGGGAATTCCTGTAGTATGTTTAATCTGCCACTGGTGAAAGAAGTTTTGAAGGGCCCTGCTAACAAAGCATGGTCCATTATCTGTTTTTACCTGATGAGGTAGGCGTAACATGGCAAAACATTGTAAAAAAAATGTCTTTGTGCATGTTTAGCCTTTTCGCCCATATGGGCAGTGGCCCAGCAGGTGTGAGAGAAAGTGTCAATAGAGACAAATATGTATTTTTGAGACAGGGTTTCTCTGTGTAGCTCTGGCTGTCCTGGACTCACTTTGTAGACCAGGCTGGCCTTGAACTCACAACGATCCGCCTGCCTCTGCCTCCCGAGTGCTGGGATTAAAGGCATGCGCCACCACGCCAGGCTGTGTATTAGGTTTTAAGCCACAGGTGTTTACTCCCATCGGTTGTAAAGGAGGGACTTGTAGAAAAGGTAGGCAAGATTTACAAGTATGAACAATCTTTTTCAAATCTCCAATTGGGATCTTGGGAAATCTTTTGTGAAGCCCTATCCAATTAAGGTGGGTTAGGTCATGAAGACTATGTACAGCCTGGACCCTAGATGAAGCTTTCTCATCAGCAAGGTGGTTGGTTTCCTAAGGATATCAGGCCAGGTAGCCCTTGATGGCCACTGAGATGATGCACATATATAACATTTGCTTTAAATGTGATGAATTTGGTCATTTCCAAAAGGATTGTATAGCTACAACTTCCAGAGCTCAAACTGATTTCAGAGTTAAAAATAACAGTGGGCTGGAGAGATGGCTCAGCGGTTAAGAGCACTGGCTGCTCTTCCAGAGGTCTTGAGTTCAATTCCCAGCAACCACATGGTGGCTCACAACCATCCATAATGAAATCTGGTGCCCTCTTCTGGCCTGCAGATATACCTGCAGACAGAACACTGTATACATAATAAATAAATCTTTAAAAAAAAATAAATAAATAACAGGTATCAGCCGGGCGTAGTGGCGCACGCCTTTAATCCCAGCACTCGGGAGGCAGAGGCAGGTGGATCTCTGTGAGTTCGAGGCCAGCCTGGTCTACAAAGTGAGTCCAGGACAGCCAGGGCTAAACAGAGAAACCCTGTCTTGAAAAAAAAAACCAAAAAAATAAAATAAAATAAAATAACAGGTATCATGGTGCTACAGTACGTGGTCATAACAGGGAACAAATGGTTTCTAATAACAATGGAAGGTCAAGGTCTCCAGGTGTCGCGTTGACCTCGACCAGCAAGAACGATACAACTCGCAAAAGCTCTTCTCAAGCAGTTTATTCAGGTCCCTTGAAAACAGTCTTCTGAATGCCCGGGCAGACGCAACCCACAGGCTAAACACTATATGAACAGCCAATCAAGTAAAGCCACATGGTGCTATCTGACAGGCCCACGTATGCGGAAGCAAGCCAGATCAGCGGTCTTAACCAGATATGGACTTGTTTACCACCGAGAGCGCTCACCATCGGGCTGGTGGGAGGCGGAAACCAGTGCCATCTTAAGGGCGTGGCACATCGCAGCTCTCTACAGTTCCTTCTTTTTTGTTTTTGAAAAATGTTGGTAGAAGTCCCTGGAAAGGCTTCGTAATCTCCATATCTGGGGATCTCACGGCGGGCCTGAGCCTGTAGGAGGGCGGTGCTCAAACTCTTACCCGTCTCTGGGTCAGCCTCCCCACTCGGGGCTGCCCTGTCTTAGGTGGCCGAGACTTATCCATCTACTCCGTCATTGACTTGCCAGACCCTAATATCCGTGGAACGAATACCTCAGTGGGCAGGGACTATGCTCAGTGAAGATTTAAGGCCTCGTGGCAGCGAGCCATGCCTGAGGGGACTGGCCCGCCTCAATGGCAACAAGGGCCTGTATAATCATGGCTGCATTACGCTTCTGTGTGGCTCTCATATTGTAGATGCACCATAGGCAAACCAGAGAGGCTAGTATCATCAGTATCACCAAAGAGCCTACGCCCGCCCACTCATTAAGATGATCCATAGCCGTCTGTATCCAGGAAGTCAAACCATTAGCCAGACTCAGATCCACCCGAGTGGAGTTGATGTGGACGATTGTCGCTCTCAGCTCTCTCATCTTATTTTCAAAATCAGCCAACCAATCCTGTAAGAGGAGCTCTGACAATTGCTTAGACAGATTAGCAGCCTTTGTTAAATTTTGATACCGCACCAAAGTAACACACAAACCCTGCATTTTCCACTCACACCCCAACTGTGCTAGTTGCCAAAGAGAATCAATCTGTTCTTGTATTAAATCTATGCATTGATTAACTATAATAAGGCCTCCTTTGAGATGAGAATCATTAGAGGTCTGAGTATCCAATGCCTGTGCTACATTGGCTGAGATGTCATTCAGGGCATTGGCAGTCTGGATAGAACTAGACAAGGCAATAGCTGAGGCAGTAGCTCTCACAGCAGCAACAGTGATGGCAGTAACAATAGCTGCAGTGATGCCAAAATCTCTTTTAAGCCTGAATAGCATCATAGTATTAAGGGACTCTACAGGAACCGGTACATATCGAGGCATTCTAGTCACCACAGCCACAGGAAAGGCTGTGGCATTCCAGCACAGGGCAAAAAAGCATGTGTCCGGAGTGCATACTAACTTTTCTTCACCCAAGGATGCACTCCCATTACTTACAATCCACAGAAAAGGAGGCCAGAGACACACTGGCGAGGCTGAAAAGGTCTTATTGCAGTAAGAATGAAACAAAGAATTCCAAGTACCAGAGCCACTACCGCTAGAAAGATCCATATTGGTAGCGGACCCTAGGGAAAAAGTACCTCTTTGAAAAATTCCTCCCCCAAGCATAAGTATAGGTCCCAAATCCATACAGATACCATTTGCTCCACACAAAAGCCACAAATCAAAAGGATTGGTGGCAGTCTGCTGAGGATCCCTAGTAGATATATTGTGGTGAGCCACAACCCTAAGATGGCGCCTGGCTTGATGCCAGAAAGCTCAAGCTTAGCTGTAAACAAGCCTTAGTTGGTAGCAGCTGCCTAGCCCGGTGTGCTTCCTCCTTTTGTGAGCCTATCTTGGATCGCCAGGTGGCATGATCTGATTGGGTTTGAGTAGGCATATAAGGGCTTGGGGGAGGAGAAGCAGAGACACAAGCAGGGATTCGGAAGACTGTTTTCAAGGGACCTGAATAAACTGCTGGAGAAGAGCTTTTGCGAGTTGCGTCGTCCTTGCTGGTCGAGGGGGACGCGACAAGTGGTGGCCCGTACGGGGAACCAGAAAAGACTCAGAACTCTTGCAGTCAGGGGCAGTGCACTGGTAAGTTCCCGGGATAAATTGGGACAATAAAGTTTCGCGGAAATTGCGAACTAAAGTTTCGCGGAAATTGCGAACTAAAGGTAAAGTTTTGCGGGAAGTTGCGAACTAAAGGTAAAGTTTCGCGGGAAGTTGCGAACTATAAGGTCTCCGGGAGGGAGCAATAAAGTTCCGTGATTCGGACGAGTAGAAGACACAACTGGCAGAGCAAGGTGAGGAAAGCAGAGAGTGCCTCACAGAAATGGAGCGAATGCTGGCCTTGCTGGCCTTTATCAGTTGCTGGGATAAGCTTGGGAGAGATCTAGATTTTGCCTCGGAGCAAGGTACATTGCAGGGAGGAGCACGGCCTATTTGGAGATATTGCAAGGCTGTGGAAAAGGGACAAGAGGCATTAGAGCAGTTAAAAGAGGAGCGCTTGGTCAAATCTGGGAAAGATACTTCGGAAGAGGATAGCTCAGAGTCTGAAGAGGAACTTGAAATGTTAGCAAAGGATATGGAGAAGTCATCTTTGAGGAAGAGTTCTGACTGCACCCGGATAGAGCCCTCAGGTCCAGGGCCGCCTGTGTTGGCGCCACCTTCATATAATGAGACTTCCCCTCCGAGTGGTCCTAGTGTGTGGTCATTCTTTCCAAATGTCTGGAGGGAAGTGAGACATGAGCTGTACTACCCTGTCTTTCAGGATGGAGAGGGAAATCGTTATCATGAATCCCTCTATTTTAAGGTAATTAAAGCACTCGCTGAGTCTGTCCGTACTTACGGGATTAATGCTGCTTTCACTGTAGCTCAGGTGGAAGCTCTTAGTCGTTATTGCATGACTCCTAGTGACTGGATGAGCCTGGCACGTGCCTGGCTGTCCTCTGGGCAGTATTTAGATTGGAAGGCTTTCTTGATTGAGTT
>CAJQZJ010032834.1:4120352-4245920 GCA_907164525.1 Lophiomys imhausi
AGCCTGGTTGGCTACTGGGCGTGGGGTCATTACAATGTCCTTTACATGCATATCAGAGATCAGACCTCTACCCTTGCCTGTTGTGTTTTAAAACAAAAAGGGGGATCTGTGGTGAGCCGCAACCCTAAGATGGCACCTGGCTTGATGCCAGAAAGCTCAAGCTTAGCTGTAAACAAGCCTTAGTTGGTAGCAGCTGCCTAGCCCGGTGTGCTTCCTCCTTTTGTGAGCCTATCTTGGATCGCTAGGTGGCATGATCTGATTGGGTTTGAGTAGACATATAAGGGCTTGGGGGAGGAGAAGCAGAGACACAAGCAGAGACACAAGCAGAGACACAAGCAGAGACACAAGCAGAGACACAAGCAAGGATTCGGAAGACTGTTTTCAAGGGACCTGAATAAACTGCTGGAGAAGAGCTTTTGCGAGTTGCATCGTTCTTGCTGGTCAAGGGGGACGCGACAATATATCAAGCATTTTTGTACAAGACTTATTCACTATATTACTAATCATGGGGCTAAAGGAAAAATAATATTGTTGAACCCAAACTGCTCTGCGCCCCTGACATCCAGTCCAGGGAAAAGGTCCTTCCTCTCCTGTGGATCCTCTACAAAAAGGTGCCCAGTGTGGCTGTCTGGGGGGGGTCCCGGTCAGAGACTCGTGTGGGCCACCATCCTTCAAGGCGAGAACTGTTGCCCGAAAACAAACCACTACCCCTACCCCCAAATCTCAGTTGTGGTAAAAAATCTGCTGACTGCTGAGACAATTTAATGCATTCTGTATCATCTGACCTATTGAAGCTCATTAAAAAGCACAGAATACCCTTCAAGCTGACATTTCTATTTCCCTCTATAGGGCTTTTCTGATCATCAAAGGGAAGGTAGGGTAAGCCTAAGCTTCTATTACTGCTAAATAAGCGTGGAAACACAGTTGCATCATGTCTGACTGGCATCGGCTTTGGGAATATCGACAGGATCCCCCTTCTCGGCTCAGTCATTCCCGACATCATCACTGCTACTATCACCAGGATCCTTAGGAAGGTCTTCATGACAAATCTTCCTCACAAGGCGTTCAGGCACCCACACTGGATCTTGTTGATCCTGAGGAAAAACACAAACAGATCCTCTCGCCCATGTTAGCACGGGGTCAGGCCCTCATCAAGAGCCTGTCAAAATATCCTTCCACTTCACCATGCTTTTAGGTGAACCATGGGAATCCTGATGTCTGTCTGCTGCTGAGCGGCCTTGAGCATCCAAATTGAAAAAATTTAAAGTAAATAAGGCTAAAGACATTCTCTCCTTGGGAGTACGGCCTTGGCCTATTCCCCCTTTCTGTTTTTGCAAACATTCTTTCAAGGTGCGATGAGCACGCTCCACAATTCCTTGTCCTTGAGGATTATATGGTAATCCGTGATTAAGCTGTACCTCCATCTGGTTGCAGAAGGAGACAAAGGACTGAGCCATATAGGCTGGTTCATTGACCGTTTTCAGCTGCTGTGGTTTTCCCCATTCAGCCCAGGCTTCTAAGCAATGCCCTATGACATTGCGAGCCTTTTCTCCACTCATAGGTGTAGCATGTATGATACCTGAGCAGGTATCCACAGACACATGAATATATTTTAAGGTTCCAAACTCTGAAATGTGGGTAACGTCCATTTGCCAGATTTTGAGTGGCATCAACCCTCTAGGGTTCACTCCCACACTGGGAGGATGATGATGAATCACACACTGAGGACAGTCCAAAACCACTTGTCTAGCATCTGCTCAGAGTTCTTGCATTTACATGAAATAATTGGTGAAAGTGTCTGGCCTGGTCCAGGAATGAGCTCCAAAAAATGCATTCCATCCTAGTCCATTGATCAACTTTATCATTACCCTCACTTAATGGTCCAGGTAATCCTGTATGTGCTCTGATATGTTGAATATAAAAACAGCTTTTTCTTTGCCAGATTAAAACTTGCAACTCTTGTAATAAGGCACATACAGTACTACTATTCTTAATAGGACCTGCTAATTCTAATACTTTCACTGCGTTGACCACATAGAGTGAATCTGAAATCAAATTGAATGCAAATTGACATCTTTTAAACACCTCAATTACTATTTTCAACTCTACTATTTGGGGGGATCCCGGTTGAAATTGGCATAGCACGGGCTCTTGTCTTTCTATCAAATAGGCTCCACAGCCTGTCTTTGAGCCATCAGTAAACACATTTGGTGACCCTTGAAGTGGTACTGCTGAAGTAACCTTAGGGAATATCACTGGGTGCTCCTTAAAAAATGATAGCAATGGATGCTTAGGATAATGGTTATCAATCACTCCTTCAAAGCTACATTGCAATATTGCCCAATCATCTACAGTGCCACACAAAATCTTAATTTGATGACTGGAATAGGGCACTATTATACTGGCAGGAGCAACTCCAAAAGACTGCAAACATTGTTGGATACCATTCAAGGCTAAAGCAGCAACTGCAGTGGGATAATGTTCTATGGATTTTTTTGGAGAAATCTTCGAATAGGTCCATAATAATGGTCCGTCCTGCCATAACAATCCTGTAGGTTGACCATAGGTGGCAAATATGCACAATGCAATGGGCTGTCCTTCCTGCCATCTCTTTAGGAAGGCACTCTGCAACCTTTCTTCCACTTTACATAAAGCTTTTCTTGCTTCTTCTGTTAATTGCCTAGGAGAATTAAGTGCTGAATCACCTTTCAAAATATCATATAGGGGTCTTATTTCATAATTTGGTAGCTTCAAATAGCCTCTTACCCAATTGATATCTCCTAACAACCTTTGAAAATCATTTAGAGTCTTTAAATTATCTTTTCTTATCTCAATCTTTTGAGGTATTATCTTTTCAGGTCCAACCTTCGCTCCTAAATAATTAACCACATTTTCCTTTTGAACCTTATCAGGAGCAATAAACAACCTTTTCTTTTTTAATAATTGAACTAATTCTTCATAGGCCCGATCTAACATTTATTCATTCTTAACTGCCAATAAGATATCATCCATATAATGAACACATCTCAAATCTGGAAAATTCTTTCTCAAGGGTGTAACCGAACTTTTAAATTATTATTTAACACTCATTTATTTATTACTAAATTCACTTATAACAAACACCAACAATTTCTTAACTATTAATCCTATAAATTCCTACAACCCCTTTAACCTATCCACTAAACCTATTGATAATCATAACAACTACTTTCATAACCTTTTAGAATGATACAGTCTCTGGGGCAGGTCCTCAGTCGTCAGGAACACAGTATTTGTTGTAGATTCTTTAACATACTTAGCAGTCCTTCTTCTGGATCTCTCAGATGCAGGTTCGTCAGGGTCGTTGGTTACTGCAGTCTCACCTTAAATAAGGCTTCATGCTTTCTTCTCTGTGGGAGACCCCAGCCGTCTGCAGGCCAACTTACTTCTTTTGAATCAGGAACTCAGCTGCTCTGCCTCAGTCCTTAAAGCCAGGCACCGTTTCCTTTAGGCCACTGTTTGGACAGATCAAACCCCTCTAGGCAAAAGCTGAGCCACAGGGTCCAGTCCTTGGCCTTTTGGTGTCTTGCTCTGGCTTTCTTTGCTCACCGGCTTCTTTCTGCTTCAGGGAGAGAGCTGGCCATCAATGGCCAGCCGTTTTTTCAGCAGGACTCTTGGAGCTCTCTAGCATCAGGGGCCTCTTCGATTCTGGGCTCCACGCACTGTCCTCAGATAGGAGGAACTCTGTTTCAGCTTAATTTGGGCTCCGCCCACTTAGCAGCTGAAAACAATGTCAGGCCAGATACTTTGTTTCTTCAATTCTATTGAGTCTTTCCTGTTTTCCTGACTTCAAACTTGTTTTTCAGTCTATTGAGTCTTTCCTGTTTTTGCTGACTTCATACTTGTTTTTCAGTCTATTGAGTCTTTCCTGTTTTTGCTGACTTCATGCTGATAATGCTCTTCAGGCCCCGAATTAAGAGACAGTATCAGAAACTCCTATATATTTTCTAAATCTAATTTATCTAACCCCTACACAAGGGAGCAATGGCTTCCCCCACATACAGTTGGCACATAGTGGGGCTGTTCGCCATGCCCTGAGGTAGTACTACCCATTCAAACCGCTGATCAGGTTCTTCATGGTTACAGGATGGAACAGTAAATGCAAATCTCTCACTATCTTTGGCACACAAAGGGATGGAGAAAAAACAATCCCTTATATCTATAACTATTATGGGCCATGAGGCTGGCAAAGATGATAAAAGCGGCAAGTCGCGTTGCACTGGGCCCATGATCTCCATTTGTTGATTTATGGCACGCAGGTCATGCAACAATCTCCATTTTCTAGATTTCTTTTTAATGACAAAATAGGTGTATTCCAGGGAGATACAGATGGCCTTATATGCTTTAAAGACATCTGTTCATCCACCAACTCTTTGGCTGCATTCAATTTTACAGAGGAAAGTGGCCACTGAGGAACCCATACTGGGTCCTCCGTCTTCCAAGTTATGGGAATGCCCTCCTCAGTGGCCCCTAGGAAAAACCCACGCCCTGTCTCTTTTGTCTTTGCTGCATAGATATGGGACTCTTTCGCCCCTGCAAATATTTTCCTATTCCAAAGCCTGGAGCATATCCCATATCTTGCATCATACGTTGGGCTGAATCAGAATAGTCATTACTCAATTTAAATTCCATATCCTTTAAAAGGTCTCTTCCCCAAAGGGAGATAAGGAGCTCAAGTACATATGGCTGCATTTCTCCTGAGTGGCCTTCTTGGTCCTGCCACTTTAATAATCTTGCACTCATATCTGGAGTCTTAGCATAACCCAGGCCTTGAAGTGTTTGAGAAGAGGCTTGTATGGGCCAACTTGAAGGCCAGTCTTTCTTTGCTATGATACTCCTATCAGCCCCAGTATCCAAAAGGCCCAGGATCCTTTTACCATCAACTTTTAACTCCAAGAGGAGGCGTTGGTCCAAATCCAAGGAGAGAAAAGTCAGATCTGTGCCCGTGGACCCAAAACCATCTTTTCCTCTCGATCTCTTCCCGCATAGCGATCATGTAAGCTCGGCAAAATGACCAACTGAGCAATTCTATCTCCAGGAGAGATAGCTGTTATACCACGGGTGGAGGCTACCATGATCTTAACCACTCCTGTATAATCTGGATCTATAACCCCAGGATGGACAACAAGTCCTCTCAAGGCTGATGATGACCTCCCTAACAGCAATCCAACTGTACCAGGTTCAAGGGGTCCTTTAAAATCTGTTTCAATTAACTGGACCCCCATTTGGGGTGTTAGTACGAGTCTGGTGGTGGAGGAGAGGTCCAATCCTGCTGAGCCTGCAGTGGCTCTCCGCGGTCTCTCGGATGGCGGAGGGTTGGCCATCTCTCTTGATTCTGTTCTTTGTCCTGATTCTCTACTGCCCCATATATTTGTGGGACCTGGGGTCGTGGGCCCCGCTGTCTGTTTTATGGACGAGCGCCACCATAACCTTGAGTCAAAGGCTGGCCATGGATGTCTGTCACTGAACGGCACTCATTAGCCCAATGATTCCCTTTCTTACATTTTGGGCATAACCCCGGCTGCCTGGGGCGTTGTGCACTTCCTGTACTTTCTGTACTCCTTCTTTTGGGGCATTGTCTTTTAAAGTGTCCCATCTTGCCACACTTAAAACAAACTCCTGGACTTCCTCCACCTTTTCTGGTCAACTGTACTACCGCGGCAGTAAGACCAGCATTAGTTAATGGCCCTCCAGGTTCTCTACACACTTTCATCCAGGCTTCCAGCCCTTTGTTCTTGTAAGGGGTGATAGCGGCTCTACACTCTTTGGTGCATTGCTCATAGACCAACTGTTTTATTAGTGGCATGGCAGCATCCGGGGTCAACAAAAATCTTCCCTGCCGCTTCCACCAATCATGCCACAAAGTCTGAAAAGGGCTCCATGGGGCCCTGTAGAATCTTAGTTAAGTTCCCATTCACCTCCCCTTTGTTAGGAAGGGATTTCCAAGCCTTGATGGCTGTCTGGTTTATTTGTTCATAAACCCGATTGGGATATCCTGTCTGGTGGTTGGCAAATCTCCCCTGCCCAAGCAGCATATCTCTATCCCAGGATGGATTTCCATTTCTCTGATTAATGGCTGCTTGCTCAGTGGCATACTCAATCAAGAAAGCTTTCCAGTCTAAGTATTGCCCTGGACTTAAGCAGGCGCGGGCCAGGCCACTCCAATCACTCGGGGTCATACAATGTCTGCTTAATGCTTCTACTTGAGCCAATGTAAAAGAAGCGGTAAGGCCATAGGTATGAACCGACTCTGCAAGGGATTTAATTACTTTAAAATCAAGCGGTTCCTCGTACCTGTTCCCTCGTGGATCTTGGTATACCGGATAGGCAAACTGTAATTCTGTTCTTACTTGTGTCCACATCCCCGGGCAGAAAGATCTCCCTACTTTCAGGGACTGAACAGGCTGATCTGTCTGAATGGCTTCTGGGTATGGAGGGGGAGTTGAAGGCGCCGTGGCAACGGCTTCACTTACACCGACCACCGCCAACATGGCTGAAGGCGCCGCGGCAACGGCTTTACTTACACTGACTGCTGCCAACGTGTCTTTCTCTTTTACCCTTTGCTTTTCCCTTTTTCTAATAGCAGTCCTCTCCAACTGTTCTATTAGAGCGTGTAGCTCCCCTTCAGAATCCATGCCCTCTGAGTCCTCAAAATCTCTAAAATCTCTAAGATCGGGATAGAGAGGGACCTTCTTTTTGCTTCCCTTTTCATTGTCTGCCTGCTCAGATCTTTCGCCTTTTTTGCTTCCCTTTTCACTGTCTGCCTGCTCAGATCTTTCCCCTTGCAGCAGTTCCAAGGCTGATTCTCCCTCCTTGATTGTGTTACAGCATCTCTGATCTTCTAAACAACTCCTCACCATCTTCCAAACCGGTCTTACTCCATGCTTTAGAGCACCTTGCTCCCAAGCAAAATCCAAGTCCCTGCCTAATTTGTCCCAGCAGGATACCGTAAGATTCCCGGACACCGCAAACCATGGAGCCATGGAGTCGCATTCATTCAAAAATCTTTCTAGGGTTGACTTCTCAAGTTTCAATTTCCTAGCTAAAAGTAGCTCCTGAAGAGCCAGAAAAATTGGATGTGACTGAGACGATCCCATGATTAAAAATTTACTTTCGGTTCGCAGTTTCCCGCGAAACTTTACCTTTAGTTCGCAATTTCCGCAAAACTTTACCTTTAGTTTGCAACTTCCCACGAAACTTTACCTTTAGTTCGCAATTTCCGCGAAACTTTACCTTTAGTTCGCAATTTCCGCGAAACTTTATTGTCCCAATTTATCCCGGGAACTTACCAGTGCACTGCCCCTGACTGCAGGAGTTCTGAGTCTTTTTTGGGTCCCCGTACGGGCCACTAATTGTGGCGTCGACCTCGACCAGCAAGAACGACGCAACTTGCAAAAGCTCTTCTCAAGCAGTTTATTCAGGTCCCTTGAAAACAGTCTTCCGAATGCCCGAGCAGACCCAACCCACAGGCTAAATACTATATGAACAGCCAATCAAGTAAAGCCATGTGGTGCTATCTTACAGGCCCACGTATGCGGAAGCAAGCCAGATCAGCGGTCTTAACCAAACATGGACTTGTTTACCCCCGAGAGCGCTCACCATCGGGCTGGTGGAAGGCGGAAACCGGCACCATCTTAAGGGCGCGGCACGTCGCAGCTCTCTACATCCAGGTTTTTGTACTAGGTGTGGAAGAGGTAAACACTGGTCCCAGGATTTTAGATCAAAACCAGATGTCACAGGTAACCCCTTGCAGGGAAACAAGGGGAGGGGCCTGCCGGTTCAAGGCCCCAAATCAAAAAATCTGAACCGTTGTCCATCAGCCACTCAGAGGGAAATAAGGAATCAGGAAGAACAAAATTAAACGTGGTCGATCTTTTGCATGCTAATGAAGGCAGTGCAGCTTTAGATCTGGCCACAGACAAGACGATTACATTATCCAAAACAGATGAATGTTATACGTTGACCACAGGCATTTATGGTCTTTTACCATCAGGGACAATAGGTTTAATCTTTGGAAAAAGGGGATTCACTTGTCAAAGATTTTTGGTACATCCAGATGTTATACATGGAGATTGTAAAGAAGAAATTAAAATTATGGTATCCATATGGAAAGAGGTGACAATTAAGGTGGGATAAAATTGCTCAGCTGCTGTTGTTTTCATATTCTAATGGAAAGTCTGCTCCAATACCAAAAACAAGAGCATTTGGGAGTACTGAAAAAGGTGTATTTTGGTAAACAATGGTAAATGACCAGAGACCAAAATTAAAAGTACGAATGAAGCCGGGCGGTCTTGGCGCACACCTTTAATCTCAGCACTTGGGAGGCAGAGGCAGGTGGATCTTTGCGAGTTCGAGGCCAGCCTGGTCTACAAAGCAAGTCCAGGACAGCCAGAGCTGTTAAACAGAGAAACCCTGTCTCGAAAAACCAAAAAAAAAAAAAATGTACAAATGAATGAAACTGAAATTGAAGGATTGGTGGACACAGGAGCAGATGTCACTATTCTATCTCACAATTCTTGGAATCGAAATTGGCCACTTCAAAAGGTCCCTACACATTTTATAGGGATTGTAAAGTATCCCATGTTAAGCAAAGTGTACAATGGATTGAATGTGTTGGACCGGAAGGGCAAAAAGTGAAATTAAGACCTTATGTGGCTGACATACCTATAAATTTATGGGGAAGAGATCTTCTACAACAATGGGGTACTCAAATTAATATCCTGCAATCCCAGAAACAGCAAATGATGAAATGGATGTATATTGTTAGAAATTTAACATCCTGTTTATTGATGCAAGTTTAAAAAATGTTTTGTATGTAATAGAAAGTAAGTTTATTGATAAGAATTTAAAATGAGCCGGGCGGTGGTGGCGCACGCCTTTAATCCCAGCACTTGGGAGGCAGAGGCAGGCGGATCTTTGTGAGTTCGAGGCCAGCCTGGTCTACAAAGCGAGTCCAGGACAGCCAGAGCTGTTACACAGAGAAACCCTGTCTCGAAAAACCAAAAAAAAAAAAAAAGAATTTAAAATGTTTTGTTTGCTTTAATGTCTTTTGTCAAAAGATGTAAATACAACTATGTATTGTGAGAAGTTTAAGGTTATTTTAACACTTGCTTTAATGTATTTGATAAAATTTTTTTTTTTTTTGGTTTTTCGAGACAGGGTTTCTCTGTATAACAGCTCTGGCTGTCCTAGACTCACTTTGTGGACCAGGCTGGCCTCGAACTCACAGAGATCTGCCTACCTCTGCCTCCCAAGTGCTGGGATTAAAGGCGTGCACCACCAACGCCCGGCTATTTGATAAAAATTTAAAGTTAGTTTATGTATTGTACATAGAAAATTTACTTACATTATATATGTAGTTATGATTGTAGATTTATTTTTTTATTTTACTAGAAGGGGGATGTGTAGGGAGTTAGAATAATTAAATTAGATTTAGAAAATATCTAGGGGTTTCTAATACAGTCTTGATTCGGGGCATGAAGGTCAACTTGGTTGTGAGCAATTAGCTTATCAGTGTGTGGACTAAAAACAGGAAACAAACAGGAGACTTAATGGACTGAAAACAAGGTTGAAGTCAGGAAAACAGGAAAGACTTAATGGACTGAAAAAACAAGGTTGAAGTCAGGAAAACAGGAAAGACTTAATGGACTTAAGAAACAAAGTATCTAGCCGGGTGGTGGTGGCGCACGCCTTTAATCCCAGCACTTGGGAGGCAGAGGCAGGCGGATCTTTGTGAGTTCGAGGCCAGCCTAGTCTACAAAGCCAGTCCATGACAGCCAGAGATATTCAGAGAAACCCTGTCTCGAAAAACCAAAAAAAAAAAAAAAAAAGAAACAAAGTATCTGGCCTGACATTGTTTTCAGCTGCTAAGTGGGCAGAGCCCAAATTAAGCTGAAACAGAGTTCCTCCTATTTAAGTACAGTGCATGGAGCCCAGAAAGAGAAGAGGCCCCTGATGCTAGAGAGCTCCAAGAGTCCTGCTGAAAAAAGTGCTGGCCATCAGTTGATGGCCAGATCTCCCTGAAGCAGAAAGAAACTGGTGAGCAAAGAAAGCCTGAGCAAGACAGCAAAAGGCCAAGGACTAAACCCTGTGGCTCAGCTTTTGCCTAGAGGGGTTTGACCTGTCCGAACAGTGGCCTGAACGGAACTGTGGCCAGCGTTAAAGACTGAGGCAGAGCAGCAGAGTTGCTGATATGAAGGAAATAAGTTGGTCTACAGACGACTGAGGTCTCCCAGAGAGAAGAAAGCCTCAAGCCTTATTTAAGATGAGACTTCGATAGTCAATTTACCCCGACGAACCTGCATCTGAGATATTCCAGAAAAAGGACTGTTAAGTGCATTAAAGGGTTTTCTTTTTTTTTGGTTTTTCGAGACAGGGTTTCTCTGTTTAACAGCTCTGGCTGTCCTGGACTCGCTTTGTAGACCAGGCTGGCCTCGAACTCGCAACGATCCGCCTACCTCTGCCTCCCAAGTGCTGGGATTAAAGGCGTGCGCCACCACCGCCCGGCTGCATTAAAGGGTTTAATACAGAAACTGTCTTCCTGACTGAGGACCTGCCCCAGAGACTGTATCCTACAAGGTTAGGAAAATAGGAAAATGATTGTCAATAGGATTAGTGGTTAGGTTAAAGGGATTGTAGGAATTTGTAGGGTTAATAGTTAAGAAATTGGGCTGGAGAGATGGCTCAGAGGTTAAGAGCACTGGCTGTTCTTCCAAAGGTCCTGAGTTCAATTCCCAGCAACCACATGGTGGCTCACAACCATCTACATTGAGATCTTGTGCCCGGGCATTTATGTAGAGCAAATACTGTATATATAATAAATTAATAAAAGTTTAAAAAAATAGTTAAGAAATTGTTGGTATTTGTTATAAATGAATATTGTTAGTTAATAAATAAATAATAATTGTAAAAAGTTTAGTAACACCCAAGAGTCCCACAAGAGAGATAGTGAGGTGAGAAGAGGCATGTGTCATTTGCTGGAGCCAAGACCGCACTGAAAGACAGACTTCATGTGGAGCTGTGCAATTGTGGACAGTTCCAAGGCCACGCAAGAATGACCTTGGCCCTGAGGCAGTAACACAGGCCTTTAATCCCAGCACTTGGGAGGCAGAGGCAGGAGGATCTTTGTGAGTTCGAGGCCAGCCTGGTCTACAGAGTGAGTCCAGGACAGCCAGAGCTGTTACACAGAGAAACGCTGTCTCGACAAACCAAACAAACAAACACATAAATACTATAAGAGTGTTGCTTTCATTTCAATCCCAGGTGTGGCATGTGGGCTGCTTTGGACTGTCCACAGCAGTTGATTTGCCTCAAGCTCTGGCAGGGGTGTGGTTTTGCCAGCTGCAGATAGTTTCTGGCAGTGCGTGATGGTGGCAGAAGTTAGGTCTTTAGTGAAAAGAGTAGGCAGTTCAGATTAGCATCTGGCAGCACATAAGGAGGAGCC
The DNA here is from genome assembly GCA_907164525.1 of Lophiomys imhausi. Lineage (NCBI taxonomy): Eukaryota > Metazoa > Chordata > Mammalia > Rodentia > Muridae > Lophiomys > Lophiomys imhausi. Next base: position 4,131,835 of record CAJQZJ010032834.1, read on the forward strand.
TGACATTCCTTTAACCCGCTGAAATGGACGAAGCCCAGTTATGGCCAGACGATATGCCCTGTTGAAGGGGCGTGGCTAAGAAACCTCTCGAAAGCCGCCCAGATGACGTCGGTTGCTGTGAGAAGCAATGGGACTGCTGGACATCCAGAGAAATTTCATGGACCCTCCAGACTGCCAAGAATGGCAAGATAATTCGATGTATAAGCCAGAGAACACCACACAGTCTCCCTCTTCCTCCTGCCCTCACCTACTGAGAAGTCACGCCTGAGAAGTGCACAGCAAGGTACGCCATTTTACAGAATTTAGACTGTGATAACCCCAGGCAAAGTCCTGGCATAAAACCTGCTGAGAGAGTGTTCCTTGAAGGCGTCTGTTTTGGGGTCCCAGAGTGCAAAAAAAGTGAGCAAAGTGGGTGGAGTTCAGAAGTCGCTCAGAATAGCTTTAGGCTGTAAAGCCTGTGAAAAAGGCCAGTCTCCGTTTGGCAGTTGGAACAGACTGACTTTATGAACCGGGCACAATTTGATGGTTGAAATAAATTGGCTTTGTGAACTGGCAAAGTACGGCCCAAACAGACACTAAGCTTTGAAAAGGACTGACTGCCAAGGCTGCCATAAACCAAGTCCTCCTGCATGGGCCTACACTAAGAATATTAATATCCTTTTAAGAAAGTTAAAATAGTGTTAGTAAGTGTTTTTAGATAGGTATTAAGGTGTTTTTAGATAGAATATAAATTTTAAATTATAGGTTTTAGGTTATAGGATTTAGGCATTTTATAAGTGTTTGTTAAGTATTAATAAATATGTTTATAAATAAAAATATTCCGTTACATGTGACTTTGGAATTCTGGGGACTTTTTTCTCTTTTTAAGATTTACTTATTTTGCCGGGCGGTGGTGGCGCACGCCTTTAATCCCAGCACTTGGGAGGCAGAGGTAGGCGGATCTTTGTGAGTTCGAGGCCAGCCTGGTCTACAAAGTGAGTCCAGGACAGCCAAGGATACACAGAGAAACCCTGTCTCGAAAAACCAAAAAAAAAAAAAAAGATTTACTTATTTTATATATATATATATATATATATATATATATATATATATGAGAGCTCAATCCGCATGTACCCCTACATGCCAGAAGAGGACATCAGATTCCAGTATAGATGGTTGTGAGCCACCAAGTAGTCACTGGGAATTGAACTCAGGACCTCTGGAAGAGCAGACAGTGCTCTTAACCGCTGAGCCATCTCTCCAGCCCCCTCTGAGGACTTTTGAAAGGGTATATACATGCTAGGGCCCCCAAGAGGGTAGGTTAGTGGCTGCTCATCATTCAAAGGGGTTGGTTGCTAAGCAAGATTCAAAGATCTCTTTCTCTCTTTCTCCCTTCTATCCGTCTTTCTTTCTCTTCTATCTAGTGATAGGGGGTGAACCTGGGGGGATGAAGGTTGGGAAAAAGAAGAATCCACAAAGTAGCAAAGACCAGCTATAATGCACCCTTTTTAAATTTCAAATTCTTTTAGCCGGGTGGTGGTGGCGCACGCCTTTAATCCCAGCACTTGGGAGGCAGAGGCAGGCGGATCTTTGTGAGTTCGAGGCCAGCCTGGTCTACAAAGCGATCCAGGACAGCCAGAGATATTCAGAGAAACCCTGTCTCGAAAAACCAAAAAAAAAAAAATTCTTTTAAAGATTTATTTATTTATTTATTTTTATGTCATTTGGCTTTTTGCCTACATGTGTGTCTTTGTGAGGATGCCAGATCCTCTGGAACTTGAGTTACAGACAGTTGTGAGCTGCCATATGAGTGCTGGGAAGTGAACCTGGGTCATTTGGAATAGCAACCCATGCTCTTAACTGCTGAGCCATCACTCCAGGCCCATAATGCACCTTTTTAAGGTAGAAAACTAGGAGTTTCGCCGGGCGGTGGTGGCGCACGCCTTTAATCCCAGCACTTGGGAGGCAGAGGCAGGCGGATCTTTGTGAGTTCGAGGCCAGCCTGGTCTACAAAGCGAGTCCAGGACAGCCAGAGATATTCAGAGAAACCCTGTCTCGAAAAAACAAAAAAACAAAAAAAAAAAAAGAAAAAGAAAAGAAAACTAGGAGTTTACAGAGGACCCGGGCATTCACACAGTGGCTCACAGCCATCTGAAGCTCCGTGTCTGGGGATCTCACGCCCTCTTCTGGCCTCCATGAACACTGCGTGCACCTGCTGTCAAGACATACATACAGACAAAACACCTTTGAGTTAAAATAAACAATACATTTTAGCCAGGTGCTGGTGGTGGAATCCTTTAATCCTTGCACTAGCACTCGGGAGGCAGAGGCAGATGGATCTCTAAGTTGAAGGCCAGCCTGGTCCACAGAGTGAGTCCAGGACAGCCAGAGCTGTTACACAGAGAAACCCTGTCTTAAAAAACAAAACAAGAATGAAAACAAGGAAGACAATTATAACAGAATATTTTTATTTATAAACACTTATATTTATTAGTACTTAACAAACACCTATAAAATACCTAAATCCTATAACCTATAATCTGTAATCTAAGAACACCCTAATACCTATCTAAGAAGACCTAACCAACACTATTTTAATTTTCTTTAAAAGGATATTAATATTCTTAGTGTTGGTCCATGCAGGGTAACTTGGCAGTCCCACAAAGTAGTCCCTTTCAATCTTAAAGTCCATTGGGCCTTACTTTGCCAGTTCGCAAGACCAATTTATCATGACCGGCTTATAAAGTCAGTCTGTTCCAACCTCCGAATTGAGGGCAGCTTTTTCCATCAGCTGAGACTTGCCTCCGCGGTCTCCTTGGCCCAGGCAAGCCTCAGCAGCTGAACGCCTCTCCCAGTGGCTTCCGAATTCTGCTTGCTTTGCTCATTTTTTGGTGCTCTGGGGCCCCTAGATGGACACCTTTAATGTCCATTATTAAAGAACTCTCTCTCAGCAGGTTTTATCCCAGGCCTTTGCCTCAGGCTATCGTAGCCTAAATTCTGTAAATGGCGTACCTTGTTATGCATCTCTCCATCATGACTTTTCAGTCGGTGATGGCAAGAGGAAGAGAAGGCCACGTGGAGCTTTCTGGCTCATATATGGCATCATCTCACGATTCTTGGCAGTCTCGAAGGTCCACAAAATCTCTCGAGATGTCCAGCAGTCCTGTAGCTTCTCACGGGAACAGACGTCATCTGAGCAGCCTGCTCGGTTTCTTAGCCACACCCCTTCAACAGGGCAGTTTGTGTTGCCATCTTGGCAAATTCAAAGGACGCCAGGCCAATCCCCTGTGTGCTACTAGATGCTAAGCTGAACTGCATACAAATTTCACTAAGGAGGGCCTAACTCCTACCACAGAAACTGTGTGTGTGTGTGTGTGTGTGTGTGTGTACATGCATGTGGGGACCAGAGGCACATAAACACTCTCCCCCTATTTTTGGAGACGGCCTCTCACTGAACTTATGGATTAGTTTGTTAGGCTGCCTATTGAGGAGCCCAGACATCCTCCTGTCTTTACCTCCCTAGTACTGGTATTTTAAGCACATACCACTGCACCCCACTTTTCACATAGAGGTTGGAAATAGAATTCAGATCCTTATGTCTTCAGTACAGCAGTGTCCTCTCCAAGACGTCCCGAACTTTTGTTCTTGAGACAGGATCTTTCCCTACTAGGGTGGTCTCAAATTTGCCATCTTCCTACACATGCCTTCCAGGTGCTGCAAGAGAGGTGTCGGGGTTCTTTATTTTACTATTTTTTATATCATTGATTTGATTCGTATGGGTGTTTTGCCTGCATGCATATACATGTACACCACGTGTTCCTGGGGCCGTGGATCCCCCTGTAACTGGAGTTACAGGCAGTTATAAGGTGCCATGTGGGTGCTGGGAATAGAACCCGAGTCCTCTAGAGGGACATGCAGCTCCTAACCGCTGAGCCATTTCTCCAATTCTGTGTGTTTTATTTAATTTTTTTGTTTTTGTTTTATAGAGGCAGGGTTTCTCTGTTTAGCTGTCCTGGAACTCACTCTGTAGACCAGGCTGGCCTTGAACTCACAGAGATCCCCTTGCCTCTGCCTCCTGAGTGCTGAGATTAAAGATGTGTGCCACCACTGTCCTGTGGCTTTTGTTAATTTATTTAAAAAGTTTATGTTTTGCCTGAGTGTTTGTCTGTGTGCAGTGTCCAAAGAGGCCAGAAGAGGCCATGAGATCCCCTGAGCCTGGATTTACACATGGTAGTGAGCCACCATGTGAGTGCTGGGAATCAAATTCAGGTCCTCTGTGAGAACAGGCCATACTCTCATCACTGAACTGTCTCTTCAGCCCCAGATATCTGCCTAATAGGGGGTACCTCAGAGATGGGGTCGGGGGAGGGGGAAGCCAACAGGGTCTCACAGCATCTGCTTCCCTCTGGCTCCTTCATCTAGCCACCCTGCCTTAGTGGTGCCCACCCACAACCCTGGAGGTCCTCTTCTCTCCCATCTTTTCGTCTTTCGCCCTCAGAGGGCTCTGAAGCCTTCCCTCCTGTGATGTCTGTTACCATCAGGACCCAAGACTAGAGCCCTTCTGCCCGTCCCCTTCTAGTGACTGAAGACTAATTACTAATTACAGCCTCTCCTGCCCTGCTACCTCCCATGACTCCCCACTGCCCACAGCACACAGGTAAACCGTGCTTTGTCTACAGGCTGTGCCTCGCAGTGGCTACCACCCTGTGCTTCAATTCTCCTTGCCAGACTCCACCGTCTACTCTCTTCCTGGGACCTTCAACTTCCCGGGACACCAGAGCATCTTGCTGTAGCTGTTTCGTCTTTCCCCTCTGGGCTTCAAGTCCCAGCTGTCGGAGCACCTTCAGTCATCAAAGGACTCTCTTCCTCTGGTGGCCTCCATGAACACAATGTTACCACCAGTCATGACCGTTTGTCACCTATCCTGAAATACCAGTTTGTCTCACTAATGCCACCGCGAGTTTCTTTTGGTCTGTCATGTGACATATATCAATATCTGACCAGGGCAGATTTATGCACACTTTTGTGTGTGTATGTGTGTGTGGGGCACATCAGAGGACAACCTTGGCCATTGTTACTCATCTTTCCCCTCATTTGAGACAGGACCTCGGGCTGGAGAGAGGGCTCAGCCGTTAAAGGCTAGGCTCACAACCAAAAATATAAGAGACAGGACCTCTTTGTCATGTGGTACTGATTGTGGCAGGCTGGCTGATCGGCCATTTGTTTGTTTTCTGAGAGTTTGTCTGTGTACACCAGGCTGGTCTTCCTCACAAAGACCTTCCTGCCTCTGCTTCCAGAGTGCTGGGGGTTAAAGGCCTGGACCAAAGTTTGTTGTTTGATTGGTTTGGTTTGGTTTTGAAGACAAGGTCACCCTACATAGCCCTATTCTGGAACTCACTCTGTAGACCAGGCTGGCCTCAAATTCACAAAGATCCACCTGTCTCTGCTTCCCAAGTACTAGGTGTGAGGTACCATGTCTGGCCATTCACTGAATCATTTTTGTCATTCTTTTGGTTTTTTGAGACAGGGTTTTTCTGTGTCACCTTGGCTGTCCTAGAACTCTCTATGTAGGCCAGGCTGGCTTAGAACTCAGAGATCTGCCTCCCTCTGCCTCCCACACCACCACCGGGCAAAACAATTTCATTTTTCATTTACTTAATGCTGTGTGTGAATATGGGTATGGAGGTCAGAGGACATTTTCTGGGGGTGAGGGAATCAAACTGAGGTGGTCGGGTGGCAAGTCGGGGGCCCACTTCTTTTGTTTTTCTCAAGACAGGATCTCCTGTAGCTCAGGTTGGGCTCAAAGTCTCTATGCAAAGGATGAAGTCCGTCTACCCAGTACTGGTGTGTGCTGCAAGTTTTGTGTGTGTACCCCAGTGTTTCATGTATGCTGGGCAGTTCTCTATTCATTGAGCCACCAGGTGGCCCATGCCCCACCGGATCCCTGCACTCAGGGGGCCATATGCCAAGTTCTAACCCTCCCAGGTGGCACCATGCCCCACTAGGCCCTGCCAGGTCGGGTGGTGACCGCTCCCTGCCCTCTGTGGGCTGCCAGGAACAGCTCGTCCTAGGAGAGGTTGCAGTAGAATTTACTTTTGCAGTTTTCTCGAAGCTGGAGGAGCTCGCCCTCTTCCACATCCGTCAGTGGCGCGGCAGGGAAATCCTGGTGTTGGAGAATCCAGAGCAGTGCTCAGGGCTCCAGGCCTCTGGCTGTGGGCCGAGTCCCCACCAGAATCCACCTCCCAGCCACGCATAGGCAGATGCGGCCCCAGCCTAGACTGGCAGGAGGTCCCAGTGTGCTGGATCATCTGGTCACCTTGCTCACCTGGCACAGAGCGTGGAAACGCAGGCATGTTACTCCAGCACTTTGGAGGCAGTGGTTAAAAGGTCAGAATTTAAGGTCCTGTTTCACTAGTTTGAAGCCATCCTGGGCTAAGAGAGACCCCACCACCCTCAGAATCAAGCCACGCCCTGACCACCCTTCCTCCGATCACGTAACCCTGCCCCTATCAGTCCCATGCTTGTTTTTCTTTAGCCCTGTACTTCCCTCTGGTGATGTCACCTCCCTGGGCCCCATCCAGAGAGGTGCAGAAGCCCAGAGAAGCCGTGACTCAGGACCTGTGCGCTGCCAGCCTCCCCTGCTGCAGTCACTGCACAGAGGTTCTTAAACGACTTTTATTAAATCCTTACAAAACAGAATACAAAATCCTGGCGTTGACAGTTGGTGGGAAAGTGTCCGAGCGGTCAGTTCACCTGGTGTGGAAAGTGCTTCCATGTCCCCACTCTACAACAGGGTTTTAGATCTCAGCATGGTTTGTGGCCAAGCCACCCAGGATCATCTCTCATTCACAGTTACGGGGTTTGACCCGTGCTCCAGGTCAGGCTTGGAGGGACTCAGGAGATGACAGCCCCGCAGGGGGAGGGTCAGTGCTGCTCACTGTCCGGTCAGGCCGCTTCAGGAACCTGCAGGAGGGGAGTCCTCAGGCGTCCAACAGTTGAGTCATGCTGGTGGGTGAGAACCAGGGTGCCAGGGAGCCCCCAACCCTCCAGGGGGTCTTTGGAAATGCGTCCTTACAGGCAGGCAGGGCAGGACTGGAGAAAGTATGTCACCTCCCCCTCACTATGAAGATCCTATCAGACTGTGGAGGAGGGTGCTGGGCAGTGGGTGTCCCAGCCCCCCATCCATCAGACTCCGACATTCAAGTACTCTTCAATAATAGGGAAGCAAGTCAAATTATTTAGTTTAAAAAAAAAAAAGCCTAAACTAATAAATGCGACAAACAATCCTGACCAAGGATTTTAGAGGCCAGGGACTGCCCTGTAGACACCTGAGCAGAGCAGTTGTTGGGCAGGGTGGCCTGGCCCCTGGCAGCTGCCCCTGACCAGCAGGGCCATGGAAAAATGGGAACTCATATTGCATAGTAGTTTGTGGCTAGGAACAGTCCGCAGGCTCGGGCAGCTAGGTTTGGACATTGCAGGACCACACATTCCTTCCCAGCCCCTCTTGGGTGCCCAGAGGGAGGCCAAGGCAGCTTTGACCCTCTCCTGAAAGGTAGGCACACCAAAGGCTACTGCCCTTGTGGACAGAAGGTTAGGGACCCTGGATGAGGCTGCGGTTCTGGGTAACAGAAGTAGCCAGGAGACTTAAGAACTCCAGACCCAAGGGCAATGTGAGGCAGGACGTGGCCGTGGTCAGGCTGAGCCCTGAGAAAGGGCACTAAGGTGCCCTGGATGGGGAGACATGTGGGGACCCCGTTTACTGATGTGGGCCTGGTCCAGCACCTCTCCTGCCTTGCTGAAGCTAGCTGGGTACAGGGTCCCCCTCCAGCTCTTCCCCTGGGAGGGGGTTCTGATTGTCAGCCCTCCAAGGGACACTAAGGTGGGTGACGGGGACTACAGATCAATCAAGTGTGCTGCCCCCATCCACCTGCCCCCAGAGGTCTCTATGCAAGACCCAAGGGTGCTCTGATAGGGAGAGACGAAAGGACCACGTGCTCACCAGGAGGGCCCATCCCTGACAATAACTGAGGGCTAGGGAGAGGTGTGGGGTGCTAACCCTGCAGGATCCCCAGCCCTGGAAGACAGTAGAGTAGCTGGAGTGGAGGTGGGGGCACAGGTGGCAGGACCTTCACAGTTGACAGGCGAGCATCGTAGGGTGCAGGCTGAGTGGCCTCAACCCTCCGCCCTCCTCTGGGGCACTTGCTTTCAATGGCGGCAAAACGAAAACAACAAAACAAAGCCAAGTAGGCAAAACAGGGTGAGGACGGGGAGAAAAAGAAAACACCTCCCAACAGATTCCCCCCCACCACAGAACCCAGCTAAGCTGGCATCTGGGACAGCAAGGGGGGTCCAGGTCCCTAGCCTTCAAGCCCCACAGGGCAGGGGCCTATGTACAAGGGGGTAGTAAGGATCATGCGTGATCCCCCACGAGGACCACAGGGGTGGCCGACAGGCTAGCCCTCTGGCGCCGCTGAGCCAGCTTGGACTGGGAGGGTGGGGACAGCTGCAGGCAGCGTGAGGTAGCTCGGATGACCACGGGCTGGTCCTGCCCAGTGCCCTCCTCGCACTGGGCCAGCTGCCGGTTCATGGCAATGGCCTCAGCCGCAAAGGATGTGAGGTCTTTGGCACAGCTGTTCCTGGGGATAAGATGGGGGACTGTCACAAAGGTGTGCTGTGCTCTGCAATCCTCTGGAGGCACTCATCCCAACTCCAAGCCCTTCCAGGTTTCAAGACCCCAAATGGGAGCCGTTGGGTCACCCCATACATCAGTGCTCAGAAGCCTGGTCCCCACTTAGGCTCCTGTGGCCCTAACATCACAAGGGGCTCAGTTACAGTACCTGCTGAGCATTTGCAGGGCTATGGCTTAGGAGCCCCTAGAGCCCCCAGGAAAATAAAAGCCTAAAAACACTCATGTCCCAAGACCCCAGGCCTCACCTCTGCAGAATCAAGGGTGTCGGTAAGGTATTCTCTGGGGCGCACTGCAAGAAGAGGCCAGGGCAGGGTCAGGGGGTCAGAGGGTACTTGAGGGGCCTGGCCAATGCTAGCCCACATATTCCCCTTCAGCAGACCCTACCCATAGATCCTCAGTCTGTGTCACAGGCCCCCTGCAGACTGTCCACAGCATGTGAACCATGCTGGCCTGAGGACTCTCAGGGTTTACTAGCTCTCAGCATTAAGAAAGCAAGCTGAGTAGAGCCAGGTGTGGTGGCACAGGTCTTTAATCCCAGCCCTTGGGAGGCAGAGGCAGGCAGGTCTCTGTGAGTTCAAGGACAGCCTGGTCTACAAAGTGAGTCCAGGACAGCCAAGGATACACAGAGAAACCCTGTCTCGAAACAAACAAACAAATAAAAAAAGCAAGCTATCGGGAGTGGTGGGGTCTCACCGGGGAATGCAGTGGCCAATCTCAGATGGCCGCTGAGCTCTCAGCTGGGCAAGGAAAGCGCTCACAAGCTCCACTGGGAACCAATCCCAAACACAATGATAGACTAGATCCTTCCTGCACGCTTGCTGTAAAGCCCAGTGCCAAGCAGGTGAAACTGGGGCCCAGGGTACATGGACGATTCCTGGTCCTCCCCCCTCAGACCCCAAGGCTCACCCCCTGCACCCAAGGGTGCTGCAGGACTTGGGCAGCACTCAGCCTCTGCTTGGCGTCTCGAACCAGCAGCTTGGAGATGAGATCTTTGGCAGCGAAGGAGATGTGGGCCCAGTCCTTGTCGGGAAACTCATACTTGCCCTCCTGGATGCTCTCAAACAGCATGTTCTGGGGGTAAGGGTGGGAAAGAGTCACTGCCAAACAGAATGGGACCCATTGAGATACTCTGACACAGGGGCAGAGTATGAGAGACGCTGGAGATGGTCCGAACAGCAGACGGACAAGGTCAGACAGATGGCTGCTCAGTGGTTAGAGCACTGGCTGCTCCTGCAGACAACCCACGTTTGATTATTAGCCCCTACATGGCTGCTCATATCTGTAACTCCAGTCCCAGGGGACCCAATGCCCTCTTCTGCCCTCCACGGGAACCAGGCACTCATAAGGTGCATACACATACTTGCAGGCACAGCACTCACACAAATGAAAGAGAAAAAAGAAAAAGAAATGGCTTGGGCCTGGGGGGGGGGGGGTGCCTTTGTTTATTAAAAAAAGCCTGAGGTCTTGGCTTCTGGGACAGCACCTAACTTCCCAAAAAACGAGGCCCAGTGAAGAGTTGGGTCAGGAGAGGATTCAGGAAGGGCGCACCTGGCAGGCAGGGCAGGCCTCCCCGCGGTCCCAGCCACAGTCGCTGCCACAGTGGCCCACGAAGGGGGGGTAGCCGCTGAGCAGGATATAGAGGATGACGCCCAGGCTCCATAGGTCACAGCGCTTGTCATAGATGCTGGCTTCCTCACTGAAGGCCTCCACCACCTCTGGGGCCATGTACTCGGCTGACCCACACTGTGGGGAGGGCACGAGTCAGAAGGAAAGTCCCAGCTCCAGCCAATCAAAGACCCGCAGGCGATGCGGCCTGACTACACACCCAGCCCCGCCCAGCCAACCAGCTGCTGTTGCTAAGCGGAAGGCCAAGCTGCCTGGGGAAAGCTGCAGAGCTGGCCTGGCACCGGAGCCCGCCCACCTGCCTACCTGCCACTTGCCTGCCTGCCCCGCCTTTAGCGCCCTTACCGGGGTGAGTAGTTCAGGAGTGGAGATGGGGGAGCAGTCTCCATTGAGTTTGATGCCACTGCCAAGATCGAAGTCGCAGATCTTCACCGGGGAGACCTGGGGGTGGGACAGCACCGTGGGAGCCCCAGCCTGCACAGTTCCTACCCACCAAGGACTCGCAGGGAAGGGCGGTGTCAGGGCCTGAGTGCTGCTGACCAGGGGGCCTCACCTGGTGCGGGTGCTCACACAGAATGTTCTCTGGCTTGAGGTCCCTGTGGGCGATGCCTGGGGAAGTGGAGCAGGGATTAAGAGTAGGCACCTCCAAAGAGACCAAGCCTGAGGGATGCCCCACAGTCCCCCCACACCTTTGTTATGGAGGAAGTCCAAGGCGCTGGCCACGTCCTGCACCACCACACTGGCCTCCAGCTCGTTAAAGTGGCGCCTTCTGTGGATGTGGCTCAGGATGGACCCTGTGGTGTGGGCCAGGGAGAGCTAGGTCACCTCCTATACCAGCCAGCTCCAGCACTGCCTCCACTCCATGAGGGATGTCCCAGAGCTCCTTGGGCTGTGACCCTCGGGACAGGGAGGCATCTCCCTATTCCCCACCCTTCCTGATGGCCCCGCAGTACCCACCTCCGCGCATCTTCTCAAATACAAGGTAGAAGCGCTCCTCCTCCTCAAAGAACTCTATCAGCTCTAGAACATTCCTGAGTTGGAAGGAAGAGGGAGGAAAGAAATTGAGGCCCTCAGAACCTGCTTCCCGGCTTAGGAGGCAACATCTCATGGAGCCATGTGCCCACAGAAATCCTGTTTTCCTGCCTAGCCGGCCCGTGCCCTGCTGAGGTGACGGGCTCTGGACAGATGACCCAGGCCAGCTCCCTTACCTGTGTCCCTGGCACTGGTACAGCATCTCCACCTCCCGGAACACCCTGCTGCGGATGTGGCCCAGCTGCTTCTCAATGATCTGCAACACAGGAAGGGACATGGCACCTGGAAAAGCTGCCCAGATGCTGCCTGCCAGGAGTCAGCAAGCCCCCCAACAGGCCACCTGGACCCTGCATGAACTCCGATGCTGAGGGCCTGGGACTTGCTGGAAGTCAGACTGCAGTGTCAGCATGGGCAGGGCACCCTGTTGCCCAGGGGAGCTCAGGCGAGGAGGGAGGAAGCAGCCAATTTTCCACTCTGCCCCAGGAGCCCCCTCCACTAGGTGGCTGCCACCCCTGCCCTAGCAAGGGCAGGGCCAAGCACTGTCAGGTCTCACATGCTTGCAACATGTGAGACTTGCATGCAACAAGGAGGCTTTCTGCCACCTGGCTACTGGCCCAGCCAGTTTCACACCAAGTGCCGCGCCTCTTCTACTCCAGACCAGACCGGTCAACTTGCCCCATGGGTCTGGATCTGGCTTAGACCACTGGACCCGAACTGCACCCAGTAGATAGAAGGCCTAGAAGGTGCTGTCCGAATAGAACTTCTGCTCTCAAGGAAAAGGAGTCCTGGCTCTCCCCCAACAGGTGGACACTTCAGCAGGTGGAGGGCCAGGGTCTCAATGCCAGGGGACTGCACTGGTATCTGGGGCTTTCCATTGATGGGCGTTTTCATCGATTAAGATCTGGAGGGTGGCCCAAACAGTCTGCATCTGCTAATAAACCCCACCCCTGAGGAGGCTAGGGACAGCGCCATAGAAACCTCTATTCCTATGGGCAGGGGAGTGGCCTTCCCTGGTGGCCCCTCTGGGAGTCTATACCACTAAGTGCTTTCAATGTTCTCCAGCCATCCCAGCCTCTGTTCTCACACATCCTGCGCTAACACCACCACCTCCCACTGCTGCCAGCTGTCACTCATCGCTGGGACATCACCAGGCACCCCAAGCCCCCACCCATCACTGAGAAGCCACCACGTAGCTAATACAACTCAGTCTACCTGACCGTCCGAGTCTCAGCTTCCTGTCAATGACAGGTGACAAGGCTATCCTGCAGGGTCACTCAGAGAAAAGCAATCAGCTAGGCACCCGTTTGGGAATGCCCAGGGACAGGGACCACTGCTTTGACACCCTACCTTCCAAAATATGACTCTTTTCCCTTTTCTTCCTCCTGTTACCCCAGACACAGCCCCTCCACACAGGTCACAGGGCTTCTCTGGACATAGGGGTGACTGGCTGGCCCTTAGGTCAGTAGGCTATACCAGGGCCTGTCAGGGCTGTAAAGGGCACACAGGACTCTCTTGGAGATCTGTAGTGGGTTTCCCCAAATTACAAGCCCCTCAGGACTACCGTGCTGCACCAGCTTTTCAATTTCTGGAAGCCTCCTTCAGGGCAGTCAACCTTAGAGACAAAAGACCAACCAGCCTTGGGGACAGGCGGGCCAGCATGGCCTCTGACGGAAGTTTCCAGTTCTCTGCAGTCATACTAGGTAGAGTTCGCCTTCAGAGCATGGACTGGGCAAGGGCCAGCTGTCATTGTGCCTTTCTGTGACTCTCGGTCTGACCTGGATTCCCAGGGTGCCCAGAGTCACAAGTCTTGGGGCCATTTTTAGACACTGGTTTCCGAGGCTGCCATCTGGGGGTTCAAAGGCTCAGAAGATGAGCCCAGCTTACCTTGACAGCATACTCCTGGTTGGTGATCAGGTTGACACAGGTCTGCACACGGGCATGGGCCCCTTCCCCCAGCACATCCTCCTGCAGCTGGTAGACATCTGGGGTGCGAGTGGAGAAGGTGAGGGACAGTAGCCCAGTATCCCCTCGCTGGTAGAACCAGCAGCCCTCTGCCACTCACCTTCGAACCTGCCTGAGAAGCTGTCAGTAGCCCGACAGCGCTTCTTCTTCCGGCCTCTCTTCTTGGCATCTGGGATGTCGATGGGCTGGCTGGAGGGCATGTCTGCGGGGGAGAGACCCAGATGCTGTGCAATGTGGCCTAGCCTACCTCCCCACAGAGACCCATGTCCTGCCCACCTCCTGAGTGCTCACCAGGTCGGGCCTCACACTGCAGGCTGAAGTCAGTGTCCCCGTGCTGGGCGGAATCTAAGGAGAAGGCCAGCTCGAAGGGATTCTGCCCCTGTTGGGGGTGACATGTTCAGGGTAGTTCTGCCAGAATGCCCCAGTATGCAGCAACCCACATATGACTACTCCACCACAGTGCTGAGGCTGAGAGCAACTGGCCACCCAATGGGCATCCAGGGTGCAACCATCTGTGACTGACCCCCACCTCACCCAGCACGTGGGCTTTCTTGGTTGTGTCTCAGGGCCTCAGTGGCAGGGAACTGTAGAAGGCTAAGTCCCTCGGAGTCCATAGAATCCCAACTCAGGGGTTAGGGTCAGGGACTGGGCCATGTGGTTGTCACCTGGTCCTGTTACTGGCATGGGGTAAGAGGCGGCCAAGGACACCCCACAGAGAATGACCCAGCCACGCCCATCCCACCAAAGGATGCTGCAGCCTGTGGAGGAATGTGACCTCCTCTCCTAGCCCGGGGCTGAAATGACAGGAAGTCTAAGCCACATGGCCTGTCTTGTCTGTTCATGAGTAGCATGGGGACGCTTGTCCAGACAGCTGACTGAGATGACCACAGGGACAGACAGGCGTGGGATCAAAGGTGGAGCAGTCGCAGGGGTGCCGGGGGCGGGGCTGCCAGCTTGCTTTCCCACAGCCTCCTAGGCTAGCTCAGGGCCACACCCTTGGTTTTTTGGGCTCAGTTTCCCTGTGGCCTGGGACACCACTTCTGCTCCATATGCTGTGTGCTGTCATGCCCATGAATGCAGTGCCTGACTCCTGGGAAGCCCTGGAGGTCATGGGTAGGGAACACGTCTCCCTGGAGGTCATGGGTAGGGAACACATCTCTCTGGAGGTCATGGGTAGGGAACACGTCTATGTATGTGGCACCTCTCAAACTGTTCCGTGTACCCAAAGCCTCCTATTTCCTAAGGACTGCCAACCCAACCCAGGGGTTGGCACACATTTGGTGTACACCAAAGGCAAGGGGAGCTCAAAAGCAAGGCACCCATTGGTATGAGTATCCAGAGCCCTGCCCTGTCCAGAGCCTACAATGTCTAAGAAGCCTTCTTAGGGTGGCCAGGGTACAAATTCATACCTATAGTTCAAGTAGGACACCAAATGACCCAGTTGCCACATGGGTGGAAGGTCTTAAGACTGACCAGGGAAGGTGGGAGCTCAAGGCCAGAGAAACCTTTTGGTTTGAACAGGAGCTGAAATAAAATGCTTCCTCATGATGGGTGCTGCTGTCACCTGGGGGGTGGCCCACAAGCTGGGAAACTGAGGTAAACCCCAGTTTCTGAGTGAACAACCCATCCAGAGAACAAGACGTGGACCATGAGTGAGTGGATGTGGGGAAGGTAGGTTAGGCCACGCCCCTTCCTGGATCGTCACAGTGGGAGGGGCTGACAGGAGGGTTAGGAGTTTCTCCCTAATACCCTAGGGAGACCCCAAGGGGCTGCAGCAGAAGGGGCCAGATACCTGGAGGCCAGAGGCAGATGGACAGCAATGCAGGAACGGCCTTGCAAGCTGTCCTGCCCCCAACAGAGAATCACTAGGAGGTTGGCAAAACAAAAAAAAAAGGGGGCACCCTTGAAGGCCATGGGGAAGAGGGCACACACATCCAGTGCTCTGATAAGTCTGGTGACCTTCCTCTGGGTGGATTGTCATGGGGAGAGACAGGAGCCAGCTGTCCTCAGCTCTGGGAACCTTACAAGGGTAAAAGGGACCAACCCAGCCTGAGTCTCTGACATTATCTGGTAGGTGTCCCTACCTGCTTGTCCCAGTCTTCAACTGAAAAGACTAGGAAACATGCGGCAGCCAGAACCCACACAGGGAGATTAGCCAGCTGGAGCACATCCCTGTAGAGACCTCCAGGGGCTACCTTAGAGTCTCCCAATTTGTACATTACAGACAGGAAAACAGGGCTGGGGTGTAGATGAGTTTGTAGAGCATCTGTCTAGCAGGCATGAGGTTCCATCCCCAGCGCCTCTTAAACTCCAGAAAGAAAAACAGAAAACTAGGTAAATAAACCCAGGAGGACTGGCAGGTGTGCCTCTCTGCCCAGCTGCAGACTTAGGGTACTTGGAAGCAGTGGCCTGGCTCCAAGGAAGCAGCCATGTGAGGTGGGGTGGGGTTCCAGGAGGGGGTTCCTCGAGGGACCAGTCCCATACTACCTGCAGGGCTACCTACCAGTCAGGCCTTGCCCCAGTCCCAGCTCTGTGCAGTCACACAGTAGCCAAGCAGAGGGCATCCTGCAGTCCCAAGTGCTGTGTGGGTAGTCCAGCCTGGTCCAGCCAGCCTCCCCTGGGTCTGGCTGAGGGCCTTGAGTCAACAGGCCTGGCAGGAGGTGGCTGGAACCATCCAGAAAGCTAAGGTTTGCTTTGGTGGCCTTGCTGACCATGTCTAGGCTCACACAAAGTCCCAGGAGGGCAAGAAGACCACTGTAGGTGACATTCTCAGATCTATCTCTCATTCCTGTTCAGTCCTAAAGCAGCTGGCCAAGGATAACAGGCATTTCGGGCAGGGGTGGGGCAGCTGGCCAGGGGCACTGGCTGGACAGGCCTGGGAATTCTTCCCTAGCTGCATGCTCCTCCCTCAGGGGTGCAGGCATGTACAAATACACACTCCTGCCTTCTCTACAGGGCAACAGGTGTCTCTGCCCCAGGAAGCCATTACATAATCCAGCCTTCCGGGTGGGGTGGGCAGCTGACATCACTGTGTCCTCTAGGCCAGGCCCCATGGGGGTGCTCTGTCTAACACCTGCCCACCTTTGTCACCCCTAGATTCATTCATCTAAGACAAGACTCAACCAGCCACCATTAACAACACTACAGAAACTTCCTGTTCTGACCGGAGGGTCGTCCATAGGCCACCACTAGGTGTGGGGGGTTGCAATGGGGCAAAGGAGCACACCCATGTGCCCAAGGGTTTCCCCATAAGATTTCAGTCTCCTGATCCCAACCAACCAGCACATGGCCAGCTTGGAGACTGCAGGCACAGGGTTCCCCTGAGACTATACACAGAAGAAGGGGGAGACCAGGCTGAGAGACTGCAAGGAACATAGAGCCATTGATCACAAGCCAACCTGGGGGAGTTCATGAAAGAGCCAGGAGTGGCTGCGAACAGGGCTGTGGCCTGACACCCTCCCAACCAGAATAAGGCCGACAAGAGAGACACAGAAAGTGTGGGACCACATACAGAAAGTGGGGTGGGGAACCACAGGACTGAGACCAGGCTGACTGCAAGGGACATGGAGCCACCAATCACATGCCTTCCGGGGGAGTGGGGGTGGGTCCCTGGAAGAGAGAGCTACTAGGCTGGCTGGGGACAGGGTGTAGCCTGCAACAAGCATAGGGATTGCAGGGGACAAATGTAAGGTTTGCCTGAGACAACACAGAGAAGTAGGAGAGAGACTGGGCTGAGAGATTGCAAGGGACCCAGTCCCAGATCACAGGGGAGCCTTGGGCAGTGCATGAAGACTTGGTAGGCAGCTAGAGACAGGGCTGCAGTTTACAGATTCTGCCAGCCAGCACAAGGCAGGCTTGGAAGTTGCAGGGAAAAGAAACACTACATTTGCCTAGGATAACAACACACTGAAACAGACGATAAGACAGGACTGTGATCAGGGACATAGAGCCACCAATCACAAGTCTGGGGGTGGGGGTCTTGGAGGACAGAGCTTTAGGCGGAAGGGGACAGGGCTGCGGCCTGCTGACCCCCACCACCTCCAGCGCATTCATCGAGTGCAAGCACCCCTCCCAGGCTCTGCACCGGCCTCTCGGGTGGGCTCGAGACTCATCCCTCGCACCCGCCACTGCAGTGGGACCCCCCCGGACAGGACCTCTCACCTTGAACGAACGGTGGAAGCCCTGAAGTTCGGCTGTTCTCTTCTGCACCATCTTCAGTCCGGGCCCCGCCAGCGGGGGAGGGGACGCGGGGCCCGGGGAGCGGCTTGGGAGGCGACCCTGTGGGCGGAGGAGACAAAGGGCCGCGGTTGAGCGGGGCACTCGGTCGGGCGGAGGCAGCCGGGGCTCGGTGGAGCTACCGCGCCCAGGTCGGGCTTCCCTCTTCCCTCGGAGAATGTCGCCCTTGTCGCCGCGCTCACCGGGGTCGGACACCGGCCGGGGTCGCAGCGCCGTCACCCGACCTCGCACAGCCCGGACCCCTCTCCGAGGACTGCGCGGGGAATAACGCCGCCACGGCCACCGCCGCAGCCGCCTCCTCCGCCGCCACCACCGCCACCACCGCCACCGCGGACTCCTCCACTGGGCCGCCGCCGCCGAGAGGAGCCGCGCGCGCGGCCGGCGCGGCCGCTTTTATAGGCGCGGTCCCGGAGTTGCCACGCCCCTCCGCACAGTCCCCGCCCTCCCCAGAGAAAGGAGGAGGCGGAGCTTCCAGGAGCGCCGAAGCGGCTGCGAAAGCACGGCGGGGATGCAGAATGCGGCTGCGCGCTCCTAGCTTGAGGGGCGGAGCCTAGCGGGGCGCCCACGGGAGCGGCGCAAGGTTGGCGACGCGGAACGCGGCTGCGCACTTCGAGCTTGGGGGGTAGGGATGGGAGGTGGGGGTGGAGACTCAGAGGGAAGTGGCGCGCAGAGCGTTGGGGAGCGTCAAGTGCTGCTGCGCGCTCCCAGGTGGGGCGGGGCCACCCGGAGCGGAGAGGCCTGTGGAGGGCCGCCCTGGCTTGCTTGCGCCTGCGCAGAAGGGCACTGAAGGCTTCGATCTTTGCGCCGAGGCCGCCTTCTACTTCCCCTGGCCTGCGCCGCTGCAGGTTCTGACCCTTGTCCTTGAGGCCTGTTCGGCCGTCAGCTGCCGAAGGAGGTCAAGCCCACCCTAATTTTACCTAGACTCTAGAATGCCGATCGATGCCTGTGCTCCTCGTTCTGCAAGCAGCTATGGCTCCCTCCCTCTTGAACCTCTTGAGTCTTTGGAGCCCTTGGTGGGGTTAGCTGGGACAGGAGGGCCTGGAGCCCCGCGATTCAGGTTTGGATACAGTCATACTGGGTTGTGCCTGCTGGCTCGGCTACTTCCTTGCGCAACTCAGGTTTTCCGTCTCCAGAGAAGTTTGTCTGTATAAGTTTTCACCACCAACCCCTACAACGGCTGTTGTTTATGTGTGTGTGTGTGTGTCCCTCACACATGTGCACCCACGTGTGCCACTTGCACGTGGGTAACTGAAAAGCCAGAGGAGAGGCAGGATTACTGGCTGCTGCTAACTGCCTGATGATGTGGGTGCTGGGGTGAGCCCTGGGTCCTCTGCAAGAGTAACAAGTGGGCTTAACTTCTGAGTCATCCATCTGTCTAGCTCCCAAGCTTCGTTGGGTCTTTTGTTAGTGATTGCATCTGCAGGGATCTTCATCTCCAATTCAAAGCTTCGTTGGGTCTTTTGTTAGTGATTGCATCTGCAGGGATCTTCATCTCCAATTCAAATCTTCATGCCTGCACAAGGGTCATCCATCACTGGACAGATTTGGGCAGGGGACAGAACTCAGCCCAGGGCCTTGAGAGGGAATAGTTTCCCAGCTGACACAAACAAGGACCTCCACTGGGCTGTTAAAAGCACTTTCCACCAACTTAGACAACTTGAGTCTGCTCCTGGGACCCACATGGGGGAAAACTGACTCCCATGAGTGGCCATGATTAACCTCCAGTGTGTGCTGGCTGTAGCGTGTGCACTTGCACGCATACATGTACAGGCTAGCCCTAAGGAGACAGAAGGACTGCTTCAAATTCAAGGCCAGCCTGTCTCTGTAGCTTGGGGCAAATTACTGAGAACGAATCTCAAGGTAACAAATCAACATGATACAAAAATTCCTGGCGCTCGGCTGGGTTGTGCCCCTGGGACCGATTTTGGCACCCACATTCAAGCATGGTTCACCTGAGTCAGCTGTTAACATTGATGGCAGGAAACAGCCCTAAGCCAGGGTTTTTCTTCCATGCACCTTAGTTCAGACATTGGGACTACTAAAAGCTAAATTGTAAAGCCCTAATTGAGGTAGCAATTCTGTTTGGTCTCTAATAGAGAGCCAGTGCCCTCACTACCTAGTCCTGAGACTCCCTCCAGGAGCCTCATGTTATAAATAGGGAAACTGAGGAAGCCCAGAGATGAGAAGCTGGACCCTGACTCTGGGTTATTTCTTCCTGGAGTCCTCCCTAGGCAGGAGGCTAAACCTTCGTAAGTGGGGTGTGTGGACCCTGCAGAGTGCTTCTGCCCACTCCGTGTAAGAGGTTCTGTGAGTTCCAGAGCCAAGTATGTCTTCTGATATGCAAATAGTCACCCAGGGTCTACAGTGTTTCTCAGAGGGACCCCCAATGCTTTTATCTGGAAAGGGCAGCCAGTAGAAACAGGAAGGGTGTGCCACCCTGTAGGCACCAGGCAGGGCCTGGGAGCTGTTCACTCTACCCTGCCCTGCCTGGGCAAGCCGCCAGC
Source organism: Lophiomys imhausi (assembly GCA_907164525.1). NCBI lineage: Eukaryota > Metazoa > Chordata > Mammalia > Rodentia > Muridae > Lophiomys > Lophiomys imhausi. The sequence goes on from CAJQZJ010032834.1 coordinate 4,151,860, forward strand.
CTTCTGTCAAATCTCTACCTCCAGCCGTCTGTTTACAAGCCAGGCTGCCAGTGGTGTAGGACACTCACTCGGAGGCCTCCCAGTGTGGGGGTGGGGAGCTAGGTGGCAAGAAGGCCTGACTTCCCCCTACTGGCTCAGCTCTGGAAAGCAATGCCTGCCTGTAGGAAGCCTGTGTGAGACACTGTTTCCTCTGTCCTTCCAGACTAGGCTTGGCTGGCCAGGTGATGGGTGGGTCTAGCCCGAGCAAGGAAGAGACATGGCCAGGACAGGCAGGAAGGATGGGGGAGGTCCTGGGATTACTTCCCTCCTCAGCCACAGGATCCTAGGGCAGTGGCCAACCTTGGAAGTGGCTTCAAACCGTCCAAGGTGCTAGGCCCTACAGGGACCACCAGAGCCGTAGGTTCAAGCAGACAGGAGGAGGACAAACAGGAAATGAGGTGGGGCCCCTGGCAGACAGCCTCAGCTTCCTGCATCACTTCGCCCAATTCCCATCAGCCTCTCAGCTCTCTCTCCTTCCTTGCCACCGGGTTAGGAATGGAACCCAGAGCTTTCCACCTGCTAGGGGCACACCCGAAACCCCCTCACTGGGGGAATTCTAGCCAAGGGCACCTCCCCTGGCCACGCCCCCAGCCTGTTTTGTTTGTCTGTTCTGAGACAGACTTTGCTTAGTTCAGACTAGGGTCAGCTCTCTCCACGGCCTCAGCCATCCCTGTTTTGGGATGACAGAAATGTTCTCCCAGCCTCGGGTGTCTGGCTTTGCCCCTGCTTTCTGTTCCCATCGCCCCCTCCATGTGCACCTTTTCCCTTCCCTTGGTTTCTGCAGACATTCTGTCCACATCCATATGTGTGAGCATGCGCTCTGCTTGTGGCAGGGCTTTGTGGAGCCCGAGCAAGGAGTGCTGCAGAACCCACACCTACCTGCACACTTGGGGGAGGGGTAAGTCCTTCCTAACCTGCTCAAAGCTGTCACCCCAGGCTCAGGGGACTCCATATAGAGTCATCAACACTGAGCACGTTCTGGAAGAGTCCAGAACCCTGTACTCTGCGATCAGAATGACCATCTAGGGTTGATGTAGTTGGATTTGGCGAAATGTATTCTGCCTCTCCAGGGATAGCGCTCACCCCGAGCTCTACCCCCAAACAGCCCAATGAGGGTACCCCACTGGAGTGACAGGCATGGATGCCGGTCAAACTCGCCTTCATGGCCACGGGGCTGATCTGATGCAATTGGGTGTAAGCAACCCTTCCTGTTGGCTGACTCACTCCACTGTTCCAGTCACTCCGCAGTGAGGACTGAACCCGGGCCTGTTGGCGTCCTATGCTGGGGGTGGGGAGAAGCCTGGGAGCAGTGGGCGTGGCCTGGGAGCTGTGGCTGCCAGGTCTGGCCAGGCTGAGTGTGTGTCCTGGCAGCCTCGGGGGCCCATCCTCCTGACTAGGTCACACCACACAAGGTCCACCTCCCTGGGAGTCCAGCACTGCGCTTGCTCACTGTCCCTAAAGGAGTGACATGGGTTGTACGGTGTGGCTGGGAAGGACTGGCTCCGCAGTTGATTCAAAGCCACCACCCTGTCCTAGTGACTAGTGACCAATCTGCTGTCCTTCCTCTCTGCCTCCCCTGATGGAATCCTGAGGACACTCGGTGGCTTTGGGAGGCCTAGACCCTGTTCACCTGACAGAAACCTACGGTGTCACAAATTAGAACCTGGAGTTTGTGTGAGGATTTTAACTTTTACTGTGCCATGAGGTCCTGAGAGGAGTGTGCCACATCACCTCCTGGAGCTTGAGCAAAGAAACTTTAGTTGGGGACCACCTTGGATTACTGGAAGCCCGCTGTCAAAGGGAGACAGAGGGTCAGGGTGAGGACAGGGAGATTCTGTGCTGCCCTTTGGGGAGAGGAGGAAATGTCCACTGGCCTCTATACACTGGGACAAGTGCCAGAGCCACAGGACCAGACCAGCCCACACACACCAGCCTTTTTAATTTAATTTTTTGGTTTTTTGAGCAGAGTTTCTCTGTGTAGTCCTTGGTGTCCTAGACTCACTTTGTAAACCAGACTGGCATTGAACTCACAGAGATGTGCTTGCTTCTGCCTCCTGGTTTTTTTTTTTTTTTTTTTGGTTTTGTTTTTTTCTGGTTTTTGTTTGAGACATGGTTTCTCTGTGTAGCTCTGGCTATCCTGGAACTCACTTTGTAGAGAAGATTAGCCTTGAACTCACAGAGATCCACCGTGCCTGGCATCTGGCCTTGTCAGATTGGGACATCTGGTCACACAAGATGAGCAATTTGGCCCTTTAAGCTCCTGAACTCGTTCATAGTCACTTGCAGCAGCCAGCCTGGCCACAGGCCACAGGCCACAGAGTAAGAAGGTGAGGCAGGCCCGGGCAGCAGGTGGGTCAAGGCTTGATGTCAGTATCCCCTGATTGTAACAGGTCCTGGGAAAGTACAGACATGTGCCCTGCCAAGCTGGTTCACAGCCCGTCTGCAGCCATAGACACCAAGAAGCCATCCCATTGGTTGCCAGACAACCATCCACCCTAGAGCTCTTCTTCTGTGCAGAAGGTGGGCCCCAGCCCCAGGCCAATAGGGTCCTAAGGGCTTAGAGAGGGACCAGAGCCAACTATAGTCAGTAGTTTGTTGTCACTGAGACACTCTTTTTTTAATTTTTTTCATTATTGTTTATTTCTTCAAGTTACATCTCAATCGCAGTCCCCTCCCTATTTCCCCTCCAGTCCCACCCTCCCACCCTCAACCCCCCATCCTCTTCCCTTTTTTTTTTAAGTTTAAGGTATATCTTATTTCCCCCTACAGTTTCCCCTTTCAGTCCAACAAATGGCTCTTTCTCTTATAATAATAAATACAATACAAAACAACAGAGGTAATTAGGCCACAATTATGAGGGTTATATGGTTTAGCGTACATTCCCAATGTCCAGTCCATATGTATTTGGCACCTGACTTTAACATTCTACTATCTAACCATCTCCATGAGTTTAAAGTTCTGTATCTAACTCAACATTCATACTAACTTGCAACACAATTTTAAAAGCACCTTCTTAGATCTATAACACTCTCTTGACTCCTAAACAACTCAAAATTTAATTATGAGATTCTAGCTATCTGTTCTTCAACCACCTCAGAAACCTGAGAGGGATAAATATATCTGATTTTATAGGAAGTACAGGGCCTGCAGCTTCCAAAACTAAGAAATGACATACCAGTGGCTGCCTGGACAGTTTCCATTTTCTCTCCATACATTACAGCATCTCTGACAGACATTGATTGTAGAGCAGGAATTATGAAGGACTTGCCTACCCTGTCTTGGCAGAGCTAGGCTGTCAATTTACTTCCTTCCAAGTTTTGTCCTTTTTGGCAGCATTCTGTCTACAGTTGGAGCAAGGGGCTTTTCCTACCAAGAGATAGGCTTGCGACTAATTCAGTCATCTCCCACTGGAGATTCTTCGATGCTCATCTTCTACTTGGGGTAGAATAGGGGGTGCTGTCAGGAGTTGATATGTCTCCATATAAAAAAATCTAAAGTTACAAAAACATCTTTGAATGCCATATTCTGCAGATCTCTTGAGGTTTTTGAAGAGGCCCTATCTATCTCTTATATTAGGATAAGCAGATGTTGCTTGTCTCTTAGCAGCTTTATTTCTGATTAGCTTAGAAAATAACTATAATAGGCTGTCATAGTACCTAACAAAATGACCGTCTTGCATAACTATTAGTTTGCATTTCTTAATTATCCAAAACAGTTTATGACAGTTAGTAGTAAAAGGCTAAAACATCACATTTCATTTTTTTCTTTACCTCCTAACCCTTCCATCCCATTTCTCTGGGGTGGGGTGTCCTTATATAACAGTCCCTCATCTCAGTTGAGAGGTCATATAAGGGCCAAGAGCCTCCTTTCATTGGGGGTCTACAAGGCAGTACCACCAGTGAAAAGTGTCACTGAGACACTCTTTTTTTTTTTGGTTTTTCGAGACAGGGTTTCTCTGAATATCTCTGGCTGTCCTGGACTCGCTTTGTAGACCAGGCTGGTCTCGAACTCACAAAGATCCGCCTGCCTCTGCCTCCCAAGTGCTGGGATTAAAGGCGTGCGCCACCACCGCCCGGTAGAGACACTCTTAAAGGAGTCCCTCTGCAGGTAGCTGACTGGTTCTGAGGTCAGCACCTCTGCTTGAGGACCAGGGTGTGAGCTGGGAATGGGAGTCAACAGGCCAGGTGACCCCTGGCCTAAGCCTGGATCTCTCAAGCTTAACTTTTCCTTTTTCTTTTGGATTTTGAGATGGGGTTCTTGTGGTAGAACTTAGGTATCTTTAGTGAATTAGTAGGCAGTTCAGATTAGCATCTAGTAACACATAAGGAAAGCTTGGTGTCCCTTTGGTTTGCTTAGATGGACAGAGTGCAGTTGAGACCATAGTTCTGTGAAATGCCCTGTTGAAGGGACATGGCTAAGAAGCCCTGCAGATGACCTTGGTTGCCTTGAGAAGCAACAGGACTGGTGTATAGCATAGGGAACTTGGAATAAGGCTGGACTTTTAAGATAAAAGACTTACTTACATCCAAAGTGACATGTCCTTGGGAACTCGCCAAGTTCCCAAGGACCAGGACCTCTTTGATCTTAGGGCTGGGGGCAGGACATGCCCCCTGGGGTGCCCGACCTCTGTTGTCATTTCACAGCTCTCTGCAAAAAGCATCTGAATGACATGCCCTGAGGCACCTGTCCACATCTGCAGACCGCCTGTGAATTCACACCCCTCTGCAAAAAGCTTTTTTGAAAAAGACTGAGCCCTGGGACATAACTTGAAAAAGTGCACAAAAGCTTCTGCCCACAGGTGAAAGATCTATAAGGCAGGATTCACGTGGATGCTGGGCAGGCTCTCTCTCCTGTTCCTGATTCACTCAACATTTTCCTCGACAGCGGAAAAACACACATCACAATCTCATCAGAAAGTTTCACCCTCTGATATTGACCTGTTTTGGGTCTGGAGAGAAGATGGATTCTCCCTGAGATTCCGGAGTGCTTAGACGCAGAGCTCTGGGACTTTGGGCCTTTACAGCCCATAAGCATCTGAATCAGTGAGCTGCCTGGGAAACTTTCATATGTTAATTGGTCTTAAGACCACAAAGGCCAGGAACGAAATTCAGAGACTTTAAGAAACATTAAAACTGGAAAATTGTATGAAGACCAGCCATCCATCAGGACCCACGCTCAGAGAAAATATCCTTTTGAGAAACCTTAATGTTAAATGCTTGTATTATAGATACTAAGTTTTAGGTGTTAGGTTTCAGAGTTAGGGTTTGGATTTAGGATTTAGAAATTTTATAGACAATTGTTAGGTAATTGTTAAGTATTAATAAATATATGTGTGATAAATAAAAATTTACTGTTACACTGGTGGACATCATGAGAAACTTTATGGACCCTCGAGACTGCCAAGGATCTCGAGATAAAATTATATATAAGCCAGAAAGCTCCACGCGGCACCCTCTCCTCCTGCCCTCACCAACCGAGAAGTCACATTGGAGAAGTGCATAGCAATGTATGCCATTTACAGAATTTAGGTTACAATAGCCTGAGGCAAAGGCATGTCATAGAACTGCTGAGAGAGAATTCTTTAATAACTGGACATTGTTACCGAATTTTAAAATTATTATTATTTATTTACTAACAATATTCAATTATAACAAATACCAACAAGTTCTTAACTATTAACCCTACAAATTCCTACAACCCCTTTAACCTAACCACTAAATCTATTTATAATTATTTTCCTAACCTTTTAGAAGGATACAGTCTCTGGGGCAGGTCCTCAGTTGTCAGGAACACAGTCTCTGTAGTAGATTCTTTTTTTTTTTTTTAAGATTTTATTTATTATGTATACAGTGTTCTGTCTGCAGGTATACCTGCTGGCCAGAAGAGGACAACAGATTTCATTATGGATGGTTGTGAGCCACCATGTGGTTGCTGGGAATTGAACTCAGGACCTCTGGAAGAGCAGTCAGGGCTCTTAACCGCTGAGCCATCTCTCCAGCCCCTGTAGTAGATTCTTTTTTTTTTTTTTTTTTTGGTTTTTTCGAGACAGGGTTTCTCTGAATATCTCTGGCTGTCCTGGACTCGCTTTGTAGACCAGGCTGGCCTCGAACTCACAAAGATCCGCCTGCCTCTGCCTCCCAAGTGCTGGGATTAAAGGCATGCGCCACCACCGCCCGGCTCTGTAGTAGATTCTTTAACACACTTAACAGTCCTTTTTCTGGAATGTCTCAGATGTAGGTTCGTCAGGGTAAGTTGGCTATCGCAGTCTCACCTTAAATAAGGCTTGATGCTTTCTTTTCTTTTTTTCTTTTTTTTTTGGTTTTCCGAGACAGGGTTTGTCTGTATAACAGCTCTGGCTGTCCTGGACTCGTTTTGTAGACCAGGCTGGCCTCAAACTCACAGAGATCCGCCTGCCTCTGCCTCCCGAGTGCTGGGATTAAAGGTGTGTGCCACCACCGCCCAGCGATGCTTTCTTTTCTCTGGGAGACCCCAGCCCTTTCACATCAGCAACTCTGCTGCTCTGCCTCAGAGTCCTTAAAACCAGCCACAGTTTCGTTCAGGCAGATCAAACCCCTCTAGGCAAAAGCTGAGCCACAGGGTTTAGTCCTTGTCCTTTTGCTGTCTTGCTCAGGCTTTCTCTGCTCACCAGCTTCTGATGGCCAGCACTTTTTTCAGCAGGACTCTCGGAGCTCTCTAGCATCAGGGGCCTCTTGGATGGGGCTCCACGCACTGTCCTTAAATAGGAGGAACTCTGTTTCAGCTTAATTTGGGCTCCGCCCACTTAGCAGCTGAAAACAATGTCAGGCCAGATACTTTGTTTCTTAGTCCATTAAGTCTTTCCTGTTTTTCCTGGCTTCAACCTTGTTTTTCTTTCTTTCTTTTTTTTTTTTTTTTTTTTGGTTTTTCGAGACAGGGTTTCTCTGTGTATCCTTGGCTGTCCTGGACTCACTTTGTAGACCAGGCTGGCCTCGAACTCACAAAGATCCGCCTGCCTCTGCCTCCCAAGTGCTGGGATTAAAGGCGTGCGCCACCACCGCCCGGCTATCAACCTTGTTTTTCAGTCCATTAAGTCTCCTGTTTCTTTCTTGTTTTCACCTGACTTCATCCATGTTTTTCCACAAGCTGATAAGCTAATCGCTCACAGCCAAGTTGCTCTTCATGCCCCAAATCAAGAGACTGTATCAGATATTTACTAAATCTAAACTAATCTAACCTCCTACAGGACATTAAGGGCATCCATCTAGGAGCCCTCAGAGCATCTTCTGAGTGAAGCCAGCAGAATTCAGAAGCCACCCTCTCCTTTTGGAGAGGCTTTCGGCCACTGAGGCTTCCTTGGGCATGGTGGCACACACCTTTAATCCCAGGACTTAGGAGACAGAGGCAGGTGGATCTCTGTGAGTTCAAAGCCAGCCTGGTCTACAAAGCGAGTCCAGGACAGCCAGGGCTACACAGAGAAACCCTGACTCAAAAATGTGATAGAGGTTGAGATTTCTATTGAATCAGCCTGGCACCTGGCAGCGCATGTGTTCCTGGGCAACAAGGAAAGCCCAGGAAACCGGAAAGGCCTTTGGCTTGGCATTGCTTCTCAACACTGCTCAGCTGCTGGACACTGCCACTCTTTGAAAGAGGCTAGAAAGATAACAGCCAAAGTTGCATGGAGCCCAGTTGGAAAGCTCCGGCACAAGGGCATAACCAGGGACCTTGAAAACCCTCTAGAAACCTCCAGACCCATCAGGGACTTTGAGAGCACCAGCTTACTTAAGGATGTGATGGCAGGGCCCAAAAAAGAAAGTGCAAGAGAGACAGAGGTGAGAAGCAGATATGCACCAACTGCTGGTGCGAGGCCGCGCTGACAGAAAAGGCCGGACTTCAAGCAGAGATGCGCTAACCAACCCCTAGGCTGCACCAGCCCTGAGGCGGTAAGAATCGGGATCAGGCACCTCCACACATAAACTGAGACCAGCCAAGGAGACAGGGCCTCTTCCATATGCAGCCTCGACTCTAGCAGTTGCTGCTCCCTCACTTGGCGCCATGGTCTCTGGATAAGTGCCACTCTCTGCGGCCAGCCTAGGCCTGCCTCCCAAGCTTCACCTGTTGACCATGACCAGGAGCTCGCCTAGCTGTTCCCCACAGGTGCCAGTTTTCAGGCTGGTTTGTATGCCCCCTTTATGAGTCTGTTTTTCAGAAGCCCTTATGTGTTCATTCAACATAACTGTGTTTCCAAAGAAATCTAACCCTCCACTACACTTACAAGCATTTGTGAGCCACCATGTTGATTCTGGGAGTTGTACCCAGTTCCTCAACAAGGGCAGCCAGTGCTTCTCCCCCCCACCCCCCGCCCCCAGACAGGGTTTCTCTGTGTAGCCCTGGGGCCATGTGGGTGCTGGGATTTGAACTTCAGTCCTTTGGAAGAGCAGCCAGTGCTCTTAACCACTGAAACATCTCTCCAACCTTCCCCTGAAACCAGTCAGTGCTCTTAACTGTAACAGAATGTTTTTATTTAACACACTTACATTTATTAATATTTATCAATCACCTATAAAATACCTAAATCCTATAACCTAAACTTTAGTCATCTATAATCTATCTAAAAACACCCCAATATCTATCAAAGAACACTCTAATATCTGCCTAAGAACACCCAGCTAACATTATTTTAACTTTCTTTTTTTTTTTTTAATACTTTTTTTTTTTTTGGTTTTTCGAGACAGGGTTTCTCTGTGTAGCCCTAGCTGTCCTGGACTCACTTTGTAGACCAGGCTGGCCTCGAACTCGCAAAGATCCGCCTGCCTCTGCCTCCCAAGTGCTGGGATTAAAGGCGTGCGCCACCACCGCCCGGCTTATTTTAACTTTCTTAAAAGGATATTAATATTCTGTGTATAGGTCCGTGCAGTACGGATCTGGCTTGGTTTACAGCAGTACCATCGGGCTGTATCTTGTAAGCTTATAGTCCGTTGGGCCTTATTTTGCCAGTTCATAAGGCCAGTTTATTTCCAACACCAAGTTGTGGCCAGTGTATTATAAAGACAGTCTATTCTGACCGACAACTGAGGGCAGCCTTTTTAAATCAGCTAAGGCTCGCCTCCATGGTCTCTTTGGCCCGAAGTCTCACGTCTGAAACCTTCTCCAAACAGCTTCTAACTCCGCTTGTTTCGCTCACTTTCCCAGTGCTCTGGGCTCTCAAGCCAGAAGCCTTTAAAAGACTCTCCCTCACCGGATGTGGTGGCGCACACCTTTAATCCCAGCACTTGGGAGGCAGAGGCACTCGAATCTCTATGAGTTCAAGGCCAGCCTGGTCTACAGAGCGAGTTCCAGGACAGCCAGGGCTCTTTTAAAAGAGAGATACTATCTGGAAAAATCTAAAAGCAAACAAACAAACCAAAAAAAAAAAAAAAACCACCAATGCATGCAAAAATTGTCCCATCTTGAGATCCCAGAGGGTCTCCCAGAATTTCCATTGGTTCTCATGGTAAATGACATCATCTGTATGGCTTTCCAGGTTTCTTAGCAATGCCTTTCAATAGGGCATATCGTCTGTCCATAACTGGCTCTGTCCATATCAAAAAGTAAAGGGATGCCTCCCTCCCTGTGTGGCGCCAGTTGCTAATCTGAACTGTCTATTGGTTTCACTAACTTCTACCACACATAACCATCGAGTTGTCTTCTCTTGAGCTAGGGGTCTCATTCTTTGAAATGGCTCACTGACTGCTCTTGCAGAGGACAGAGGTTTAACTCCCAGTGTAAGAGGCCCCCAGACCTTAGCATCACTGACTTCATGATGGAAGTACCATTCAGGCTGTAAGACTCAGCACGTAGACAGTGCCATCTGGCAAGATGGAAACAAAGGCCTCATCCATCAAAGCCTGTAGTTCTGGGAAACTCTCTAATATACTAACCTGGCTTTTTGGCTTCTGTAGTTCTGTGTCTGGCTAACTATTTTTGCTAACTTAGGTAAGTCAGCTCAGGATGTGGTTTTGTGCTTCATAACTCTCCTTGAGAAAGGCTCCAGGTTATACTGGGGTCTATATACACACACACACACACACACACACACACACACAGCGACCACAGTGTAGTCAGTCACTGGCTGTTCATAAAGACTTTATTTTTTTATGAACATTAAAAAATTTACCTTAAAGCCGGGCGGTGGTGGCGCACGCCTTTAATCCCAGCACTTGGGAGGCAGAGGCAGGCGGATCTTTGTGAGTTCGAGGCCAGCCTGGTCTACAAAAGTGAGTCCAGGACAGCCAAGGATACACAGAGAAACCCTGTCTCGAAAAACCAAAAAAAAAAAAAAAAAAAAATTTACCTTTATTTTATGTACATTGATGTTTTGCCTGCATGAACGTGTGAGTGTCTGATCTTGGAGTTACAGACGGGTGTGAGCTGCCATGTGGGTGCTGGGAATTGAACTCAGGACCTCTGGAAGATTACTCAGTATTTTCACCCACTGAGCCATCTCACCAGCCCCTTTTCTAGAAATGTAAAGTAAGGTCAACTGACAATGCTCAGCCATGGAGGGGACTTTCAGAACACAATGCTCAGTGGCATGAGGCAGACATAGGACACACATTACTCGGTCCACTCCAAGAGGTCCCATAGAGACAAGAAGTGGAGTGGTGGGTGCAGAGGCAGGGGGGGTTAGGGGCAGATGGGGGCAGAGTTTCAGTGTCGGTACATAGAGCTGGGTGGTGCAAACAGCTGCATAATTCCTTCATCTTAACCTATGGGGGAACGTGACATAACATGGCGTTAGAGGCCCCAGGGGATGCAGCCTCTGTCTACCAGTGCTGCTCTAGCAGGTGGCTACTGCAATTGCCATCTTAATGTCCCTAGGCAACAGGACAAACCAACAACATTCACTGACATAGTTCCCAGCCTCACGCTGGATAACAGTAACCTGGCCAGCTTTGGGAACAGACTGTGGGTCAGGAGATGCAGTGCACTGAGCACAGTGGGATGGCACCTGTGATCTGGGCCAGCTGCCTGAGTCATGACCAGGCCACAGGCCTGTCACATACTGAGCCCAAGACAACAGCAGGCACTGGTGCCTGACCACACAGACGTTCCCAGGAACCTAAAGGACGCTGTTAGAGGTCTGGTTTGGAGGGGGCATGAAGGTGACCAAGCCTTCCTGATTCTGTGTCCTCAGGCAATGGGTGCTGAGGAAGGCTGGAAGTTGGTGCTCCAATGGCTTTGCCTTCTGAGGAGCCGTGTTGGGGACAGTGTCCCTGTGAAGAGCCCGGGTGAACAAAGCAGTGACTACAGAAACATCTAGAAACATGGACCATCAGAAGGCCACCTAAAATCCTGGTGTGTGCCAAGGCCAGCACAGCAGCCGGGAAAAGCCAGGCCAGGTGTCGCCACAGCTGGGTGCCATTCCAGGAGTACAGAAGGACACTGAAGACACGCACTCTGTGACAAAATCAGGCAGAAAAGGTCACCAGGTGTAGGAATCCATGACAGGAAATAACCAGAGAAGGCAAATCCACACCCAGGGCGCCATATCCATTGGGGAGGTTGGGGGACGGACTCGGTGGTGGCCACGCCCCCTTGCCCAGGTTGCACCTGGGCCTCATTGATTGAACACAGGCTGACCAGCCCTGCAGTTCAAATGAGGCCGTACAAAACCCGAGACCTTGGGAGAGAGAGCGCCTGTCGGAGGAGTTATGTCTTGCACAGCTTTACTCAGTTGAAGCAGATCACCCGAGCATGATGGCGATGGCCCACAGCAGTGTCTCTTGGAGACAGGTGCAGGTCACCTCCACCCTACACTTGACCGGCCCAGTTGTCTCGCCTGGACTCAGCGGCCCCACTTCTTCCTTAGCCCGCAGCGCCCTCTATGGACGAGAAGCAGGCTTGCAAACGACATCTAGGGGAGCCAGAGAGCCTCTTCAGTCCACAGGGACAGATTCCTTAAGCAGCTGCTGGAGCACACAGGGCAAGCTTGTCTCCCCTCGATTTGGAAGGCCGAAGTGGGAGGATAGTCATGAATTAGATGTCAGTGAATCTTGTTTCAGACTACCCGGAGGGGCTACACAGGAGACCTCTCTAAACAAAGTGGCTCTTTTTTTTTTTTTTTTTTTTTTGGTTTTTCAAGACAGGGTTTCTCTGTGTAACAGCTCTGGCTGTCCTGGACTCGCTCTGCAGACCAGGCTGGCCTTGAACTCAGTGATCCGCCTGCCTCTGCCTCCCAAGTGCTGGGATTAAAGGCGTGCGCCACCATGCCCGGCCCAACAAAGTAGCTCTTATGTTGCCATCTACAACCATAATACATACATGGAAAGAGGCTCAGATGGTCCTCAAAACTGCATGCTTTCCTCATAAAACAGAGGGGCTGGGAACCTGGTCAGAGATGGAGCTCCCTAGTATCCTCCAGTGAGGGGCTGGGGGCGTGGCCAGGGACAGAAGGCGAGAAGAGTACCAAGAGTCGTCCTATGACCTCCACGTTCACAGTGGCACACAACACATGTACACATTCACGCAACAGGAAAACCCCATCTCACAAGAAAACAAAATTGCCAGCTACACATTGTGAGTTGGCTTTCTGGGGTTACCTGGGCCCTTTGTGGTCGAACAGGCTGTTATCAAAGCTTGTCACAAGAGAAACAGCAAACAGCAGCCCACAATGCCACGAGGACCACTTTATTCTCAGGCTTTAACAGGAATGGGATGAACTGAGGCAGGTGGACCTCTCCTGAGCTACCGTGTGGGCTCCTGGAATTTGGCACAGTGGCCACGTCTTGAAGGCGAGAGAGATACATTCAGTCAAGCCTTGGGGGCTGGTCCCTCGGTTTTTCCAGTGCTGGAACACTGGGCACAGTGGCTTCTGGAAGGACCCTGGAGGGTCTATCAGGCCTTAGGCTCAGACATTGACATTTTAAATGTACTCAGATCAGTGGCTGCCTCCTAGATTCAGGAAAATAATCAGAATTCTCTGGGATCTTCACAGTGCAGGGGTCTTAAGGGAAGGGCCAAGAGGATCAAAGGCCAGAGCCAGGGACAGTCAGACCCTTCTATGCTTTCCACGGCATGGCAGAGAGGGGCTTGCTGGAGTTTGGTTGTGTGGCCCATAGGGGCCATACCCATAAAATTTTGCTACACAATAGGGGGCCACGGAGGAAGAAAGGTCCCTGTTGCCACCATCCAAGGAACTCCAGATCCCAGCGGGCAACGGAAGCCACATGAGAACCCATTACTGGATTCCAGGACGGATCAGACACTGTTCCCAGGAGGGCAGCCACTAGAAACTGGTTAAAAATTTTCTCTAAAATCTCCAGATGGGCTGGGTGCAGTGGTGAAGGTCATGAGTCCCAGCACTCAGGAGACGGAGGATCTCTGTGAATTCGAGGCCAGCCTGGTCTATAGAGCTGGATCAAGAACAGAGAGGGCTGGCTACACGAGAGAAAGCCTGTCTCAAAAAAAAAAAAAAATGTGAGTGCACTGGGTGTGATGTCTCACATCTTTAATTGAGCACTTGGAAGGCAGAGGCAGGAGGATCTCTGTGAGTTCCAGACCAGCTGGCTCTATATGGTAAGTTCCAGGCCAGTCAGTGACACAGTGAAAAGAAACCCTGTTTCAAAAACAAAACCAACAATGTTAAAAAACAAAACAAAACACACGAGAAAAGGGAGACAAATCTTCCCAAAAGAGCTCGTTTGGGTGCGTGTTTGTGCAGAAGCACATGGAAGCCAAGGGTGCATGATGGCTGCCTTCTCCTCCCCAGGGCTGTTTGCCTCTCTGAGGCTAGAATTATCAATGCCACCACACCTGGCTTCCCATGGTGCAGGTCACACTTGCTTACGCAGCAAACACTATCCACTGAGCAGTTCCTTTACAATTTTAATTTTAGTTTTTTGAGACAGGGTTTCTCTGTGTGGCCCTGGCTGTCCTGGACTCGCTCTGTAGAACAGGCTGGCCTCGAACTCACAGAGATCCACCTGCCTCTGCCTCCCGAGTGCTGGGATTAAAGGCGTGCACCACTATGCTCAGTTTCCCTTTACATGTGTTAAAAGACAACCTTGTTATGATACCCTGGTTGGCCTGACCCTCAAGGTGGCCTTGAATTTGTAGCAGTCCTCCTGCATCAGCCTGCAGAGTTCTGGGATCACAGGCATGCAGTGTGTGTACCCTTCATGACCCGCAAAGACCCCTCAGAACACCCAATACTGGCAGTCCCACCCTGGGGGTGCTGGAGAGGCGTGCCATTCAGCAGGGCTGAGCAGGGGAGGGCATGGCACATTAGCACATCTTTAGAGGTATGACGGCTGCCCATGTGGTCACCCACACACAATGTGGCCCTAAATGCAGGAGATCTGGTGCCACCTCCCCTTCCAGGTTGGCAATGAGGGATAGTGCTATGGCCACACATACCAAGGTCATGGCTGTAAGGGTGAACAGACATGGAGAAGGGACAAGGGGGTGGTTGGCAATGGCTCTAGGTCCTGCCTCCTGCCAGAGGTCTTGGTACAAACACAGTATAAACCCGGTGGCTGAGAGCACACAGTGTCCAGAATTCAAGTTCATCCCCCTGGAGACAGGCAAGAGTGCAGGTTAGAGTTGGAGGCTCACAGTCACCATGTGAAGGAGGAAGTCATGGTCCTACTGCTCCTCTGATGGTGGCATGAAGGTGTGATGCTCCCGAGACACAGGTTGTAGAGCTGGCATGGACTTCCCAGCTGTGTCCCCGAGTCTCGGCGGCCAGGAAGGGCTCTCAGTGACACATTCGTGAGGTCATCTCCTTCTGTAGAGATGAGGCGGGTATGAGAAGACAGGAGGCAGGTGGGGCACACACAGGGGGACAGAGAGGGAGCAAAGTCTTCACACAACCCAAAACATCCAAGAAACTGGACAGACAGGGGCAGGGGAGGCTCCCTGTGATAGTCAGAGAGCTTGTGCCTCTGATTTTAGGCCACGTGGACAAGTGCTGATTTAAGCCCACCTTAAATGCCTGGTAAGTGGACAAGCTAAGATCTGTAAGAGCCAGGAGCAGTGGTGACACCTGTCAACCAGGCACTCAGGAGGATCATGTGTTCAAGGGCAGCCTAGGTTACATGAGATTCTGTCTCAGAAGAAACAACTACAGCCTGGTGGTGATGGAGCACACTTTAAAATTTTTTTTTTTTTTTTTTTTTGGTTTTTCGAGACAGGGTTTCTCTGTATTTAACAGCTCTGGCTGTCCTGGACTCGCTTTGTAGACCAGGCTGGCCTCGAACTCACAAAGATCCGCCTGCCTCTGCCTCCCAAGTGCTGGGATTAAAGGCATGCGCCACCACCGCCCGGCTAAGGAGCACACTTTTAATCCCTGCACTCAGGAGGCAGAGGCCTGTGAGTTCGAGGCCAATCTGGTCTACAGAGTGAGTCCAGGACAGCCAGGGATACACAGAGAAACCCTGTCTCAAGAAAAGAAAACAAAACAAAAAAAAGCTAGCTTAGTTGGGCTAAGACTAAACAATCCAGGCTAAGGCTTGATAAAATTCATCAGGTGTCTGTGTGATTATTCATAAATGGGCTAAGGGATAACTCTGTAATCAATTATAAATACTAATATTTTTTAGTGTGTGACCCAACACTGAAGACACCCTATGGCTGCTGCAGAGACCAGGAGGTGGTGGCCTGGATCCCGCTCCCTCAGGACGAGGCATGATCCCCCATGCCCTGCTCACCAGGGGTTCCAGCTCCTTGGGATCAATGAGGCTGAACTTGGTGACAAAGTAGTAGAAGTGCTTGTAGCAGGTGTTCACATGCGCCTCGGAGCCCATCTGAGCAATGCGGTCGAAGTGGTGTATGTACACGTGCACAAACACGCGGAACAGCCGTGACAGGATCTTGCGCACCGCCTGCAGGAAGTTCTTGGGGAATGGTGTGCCTGGAGGTGGGTGCAGGGACCAGGAAGGAGACCACTCAGGGCGGGCTGGACTGAAACCCCGTATGTACCCCCACCTCAGCCCAGGCAGCTTAGCCTGACATGTGCTCCACCTTATGCTCACAGTGACAAGGGATGAGACTCAGAGAGGTTACACAGCCCATGTCCCCATCCCAGGGACCAGTTTCAGCTTCCATGGGGAAGTGCCTGCTCTGTGCCCAGTGAGCCTTCCTGTCTGTGAAGGGCCCAGTCCATTCTGAACGCCTTGCTCTGCCCTCCCAAAGCCCCAGGGAAGCCCATCAGGCACCTGCACCCTGCCACAACCCCACTCCTCAGAGCTCTATACAGTCCTGAGGACAGCAACCACACAGCATATGAGCGGCTGACTTGATGTGTGTCCCAGTACACAGGGACAACCAAGCCAGCCAGTTTCCCGGGTATCTCAGGGCCAGAGCTGCAGACAGCAAATGCTCAGGCTAAGCTTCTAGAGCAGGTCTCAGCCTGTGGGTCGTGGCCCCTTGGGGTCACCTATCAGATATTTATATTACGAGTCACAACAGTAGCAAAATTATTATGAAGTAGCAAAGAAATAATGTTATGGTTGGGGGTCCCTACAACATGAGGACTGTATTAGAGGATCACAGTGCTAGGAAGGTTGAGAGCCGCTGTTCCAGAGGGAAAACAGTGCCTCAGCCGTGAGCCCTCCAGGCCTGGGCTCACTGAATGAGGCCACGGAGATCACCATGCCCTGGTCCCTAAAGTTCAAAGCATATCCTCTCTAGTGGTGGTGGGGAGTCTGTAGTTGGGATTAGGCTGAGGACCTTCAGCTGCAGTCATCTTGGATCATCCAGGGATCAGTGTCACTACAGGGTGCTCAGAAGGAGGTGGGAAGGTGTCAGGCAGGGGTTAGGAACGCTGTGCTGCCAGCTCTGAGGATGAGGAAGGGGCCTGCAGCTGAAGGCCTCTCCATCCTAGGACAGGCAGGACATGTGTTCCCTTCACCACAGGCTGCGAGCGAGTCAGCTCACAGCACTGGCACTGTAGTTGGCTGAGGGGGCCAAGGTAACGCCTGCATTTTCCCTTTGGTTCACTGTGTTTCTGCTGCTGTTGTTTTCTCTTTCCTTTCCTTTCTTTGTTTCTTTCATTGGTCTTTTGAAACTGGGTCTCACTGTGTAGCCCTGACTGTCCTGGAACTCACTCTGTAGACCAGGCTTGCCTTGAACTCAGGGAGATCCACCTGCCTCTGCCTCCTGAGTGCTGGCATTAAATATGTGCCACCACTGCCACCCAGTTCTGTAGGGATTCTAACCCTGGGCCACGCCTTCCCATGGCAGCCCACATAAAAGGGCCCTGAAGGAGGAAGCTTTTGCTTTTTGGCTGGTTGTCCTTACTCTTGCTGGCAGGTTCATCCACCCTGCTGCTGAGGCTTCCCTTCGCTGGTGTGAGATCCTTTTCTTCGGGATTTGAACATATACTGAAGAACAGCTGAGGCATCTAGCATTATGGAGTGAGCAACTACTCGATTCTTGGCTTTTCTGTAGGGAGACAGGCACTGCTGGACTAGCCAGACCACAGCTTATAAGCCATCCTAATAAACTCCATCTATATATGTATGTATATATATATTTTCCACTCTATCAGTTCTGATCCTCTAGAGAATGGCTGAGCTATGTCACCAGCCTGAGGCCTGGTTTAAACTATACACTTTAAAGTATGAATAAAAGCTAGGTGTGGGGGCTGGAGAGATGGCTCAGCGGTTAAGAGCACTGGCTGCTCTTCCAGAGGTCATGAGTTCAATTCCCAGCAACCACATGGTGGCTCACAACCATCCATAATGAAATCTGGTGCCCTCTTCTGGCCTGCAGGTATACCTGCAGACAGAACACTGTATACATAATAAATAAATCTTTAAAAAAAAAAAGCTAGATGTGGTAGCACATGCCTTTAACCATAGCACTCTGGATGGATGGAGAGGCGGGGTTGATCTCTGAGAAACAGCCTGGTCTATATAAAGAGTTGAGACCAGCCAGTGCTACAAAGTGGGACCATGTATCAATAAATAAAATCCAAAAAATAATAAAATGTGAATAAAAAGCCAGCTCTGTTATCTCAGCACTTGGGAGTGTGAGGTAGAAAGATCAGGAGTTTGAGACCAGCTGCAGCTACATGCAAAGTTCAAGGCCAACAAAGGCTACAGAAGTTCTTGTCAGAATAAAGAAAATAAGTCTCGGTGGTATGGCCCAGTTGGTAAAACGCTGACATCTTAAACACGAAGGCCTGAGTGGGATCCCCCAGAATGAGCATGAAAATGTCAGGTGTGAAAATATGTGTCTGTGATCTTAGATTGGGAAAGTGCAATGGGAGGAACCTGCTGCTGATGGCTCTTTTAGCTTAATGGTGAATTGCAGGCTAAGGAGAGACCCTGTTTCCCAGGAGGTAGACGGTTTCTTTGATAATACCCAAGGGGATCCTCTGGCCACTGATTGCACATACATGAACCCACAAATGCAAGAACATGCACACACACATATAAAAATCATCATGTAAGCCGGGCGGTGGTGGCGCACGCCTTTAATCCCAGCACTCGGGAGGCAGAGGCAGGCGGATCTCTGTGAGTTCGAGGCCAGCCTGGTCTACAAAGTGAGTCCAGGACAGCCAAGGATACACAGAGAAACCCTGTCTTGAAAAACCAAAAAAAAAAAAAATCATCATGTAGTCCACTTGTGGCACACGCCTTTAATCCCAGCACTCGGGAGGCAGAGACAGGCAGATCTCTGTGAGTTTAAAGCCAGCCTGGTCTACAGAGTGAGTTCCAGGACAGCCAGTGCTACATAGTGAGACCCTGTCTCAAAAAACCAAATATAAATAAATAAAAATTATCACGAGGCTTAGAGATGGCCCAGTGGTTAAAAACATGTAGAGATGTCAGGATTAGGTCTCACCACCCCCCCCACCCCCCACCCCCACCCCCGCACGCAAGCAGAGAAGCCAGTAGAGCCCACCTGGCTCTTTCTGTCAGGGTGTCCTCAGGAGACATGGGGCCCGGGGTGGCTAGGCCCCTCCTGGGTGTGAGCAGGCAGGGTGCCGCCCTGACTCACCGACGTTGGTGGGGAAGATGCCCTCGTTGTTGATCTGCACCTCGATCCAGTCCATAAGCAGGTCCATATAGCGGGGTGCCGACAGTGCTGTGGGCTTCCGGAAGCGCTGCTCATCCTGCCAGCGGTATTCATACTTGGGGCCCCCGGACATGACTGGGCACGACTGCTCAGTGCAGCCGTCACTGATGGTGCCGTAGATGAGGTTGACACGGTTGAAGAAGTCCACCACGTGCACGGCCACCCAGTCGTTGAGGTCCTCGCCCGGTGGCAGCTGCACAGCCAGCCGCAGGTCCAGCCCTGCGTTCAGAGATGCCTGCGCACGCTTGTGTAGCTCGAAGCGCTGCGTGCCGGGCTCGAACTTGCGCTTGGGCCTGAACGTCTTGTCCTTGTTGAACACTTGTTTCAGGAATGGGTTTGACATCTTAGTGGCACCTGATTCTCAGAACAGGTAGCAGAGACCACGGCACGGTGGTGGCCTGTGTTGTAGGTCACCTAGAGGCCTGAAACAGGAAAGGACAGCATTAGGGCTGAGCACATAGACAGGCCTGTCATCCCAGCACTCAGGAGACTGAGGCAGGAGGATCACAATTTTACACCAGTCTGGATCACACAGTAACAACTAACAGGTCTCAGTAAATAAATAGCCAGGAGACCAGGCATAGCACACACTTACAATCCTAGTACCCAGGAAGCTGAGGCATGAGGATTACCCGAAATTCCAGACCAGCCTGGCCTACAGGGTAAGGACTTAGGACCTGTCCAAGCACAGGGCCTTCTCTGAAATGTTGGTTCTAGAAACCAACGCCATGCTTACAGAATTCTGGCGGCAAACAGCATCACCAAAGGGGTGGGTCCCTAGGGGACACATGGTTACATGACACAAAGTGACAGAGGCACCTGTGTTCTCCCCTAGCCTGACACAAACCACACACTGCTCCCATGCTCTTTCAAGAAACGTGGGGGAACATGTGGAGGTGACAAGAACAAGAACAGGTGGTGTGGCTTACAGGGGGAGACGCCCAGGTCCCCAGAACCTCTGGCTGTGACTCATGTGAACAGAGGTTCTGTACAGACATGAGGAAGAATCCTGATATAAGGTCACCCAGGATTAGCTGGGCGCCCCTACACCCAACGATCAAGATTTTCTTCCACGAGCTGGGCTGGAACCCTGAGTTCAGACAAGTCAGGGAGGTCTCGCCCTTCTCCACCTGTGCCAGGGGAGACCCACTGCCCCCTGCTCCCTGGGATGGGTTAGGCCGTATGGGAGAAGTAACTGGAGTTGGACCTTGGGGTGTGCCCATGAAATGAAACAAGGGTGCTTGGGAACTGGAGAAAAAGAGCATAAAAAAGGGGAAGTTGTGGGGGTGGGAGAGCACATGTGGTGTGGGCTGGCCCCACCCAACATAGGCAGCCTGACCTTGTTCACGATAAATAACTTGTGTGGTGTCATGTAGCCCAGGCTAGCCTCCAACCCTATGTGTCACTGACCCGCAGTCTCTACTTCATGAGTGCTGAGTGCCAGGCACCCTGTCACACAGCACTTCCATCAATCCTCAGGATTCTCTTTGTTCCTATGCAGTTCGTAGCCACCGTGTTGTACCTGCAGGGCCCCTCACCTCAATGGACAGAACTGAAGTTGCATCTCCACTCAGAGATACGACAACCATGGCTTTATAGCACAAGGAAAGTCCAGGGTCCACAGACTGACAACAGACAGAGGGCCTGGTTAACCCACACATGGAGCACAACTGAGCCATGTCGAGAGGAAGCTTCTGACATATAACTAAGTGTGGTGGGACCAAACGAAAAGGAGTACCCAGTGTGGGACTACATGACAGAAAATGTCCAGACGAGGCCAACTGACAGTCAAGAAGTGGATCTTGTGAGGGCTGAGAAAGGGACATCATAGCTCACAGGGTGATGGAATGTTCCGGAACATTGTTGTACAGGTGGTGATGTACAACTTACCCTGTACTTAGTACTGTTTTATGTGCCTTAGACCTGTAAAGGAGCAGCAGGGCACATGAATTAGGATGTCAACAAAACCGCAACAAAGCACGCAGACCCCTCTGGACTTAGGGACTGAAGAAGCAAAGATTACCTCTTGGGGCTCACACTGTGTTAACTCAGCTGTTCAGAATCTGACCTTAGAGGCAACACTGCTATGGAGAAAAATCTAGAAAATAAGAGGGCATAAAACGAGCGTGGCAGCTCATGCCCACGATCTCAGCCCATAGATGGAGGGAAAGAATTCCGGGTTCAAGGTTGTCCTCAGTTAGTTCCAGGCCAGACCTGGCTACAGGAGATCCTGGCACAAAAACCAAACCAAAGCAAAACAAGAGCTTCCCAAGGTGTTGTGCACTTTTGTAGATTCACAGGTGGATCTCTGTGAATTCAAAGCCAGACTGGTCTCTGGTCTACATAATGAGTTTTGGGCTAGCCTGGTCTATACAGTGGAACTATCTCAGAATAAAATAAAAAACCACAGGGGCTGGAGAGATGGCTCAGCGGTTAAGAGCACTGCCTAGTGCTCTTCCAAAGGCCCTGAGTTCAATTCCCAGCAACCACATGGTGGCTCACAACCATCCACAATGTGATCTGGTGCCCTCTTCTGGAATGCAGGTGTACATGCAGATAGAGCACACATATGCATAAAATAAATAAAATAAATCTTTAAAAAAAAATAAAAATAAAAAAATAAAAAACCACAGTGGAGGCTGGCAACCATCCAACAGCCCAGGCCCAAACTTCCCCATACCAACTCCCTCCCACCGCTGCCACAGCGTTAGCACTGCCTGGTCTATACTTTACAAGGTGCTGTGTACTTCTGAGGAAATGCCACCTGCACTTCAGACAGCTCCCCTGGGGCCTAGACTGCTTTCTTGCCACAGTGGCCACGCCACAGGCCAGGTGCTTCTCTGTGGGGCACCCTGGGTCATGCAGAGTGAGGAGAAATGCCCTCACCCACTGCACACTGGGTACTACCCAGCTTGGGATAGCCAACCCTCCCCTACCATGACCCAGGTTCCCCTGGTGTTAGCAAGGCAGCATTACGCTGGCACAAAGACCCTCCAGGTGGGAAGCCTGGCACAAAGACCCTCCAGGTGGGAAGCTGACAGAGGGCCTGTGGGAGGAGCCACACGACAATGACTGGATTGTGAGGGTTGAGGTGTCAGGCACCTAGTCTACTGACATGCTTCCAGGGCTAGGTCTCTCCCAGCTCCTGTGTCTTCCATCTTCAGCTCCAAGCTTGCTGCCCCGCCCTAGACCGGCAGAGCAGCCTGAGGCCTCCCTGGGAGGCATGTAATTAAAACCAGCGGCCAGTTCTTCCTTTTATCTTAGGTTGGCCCGCATGTGCGTGTCACACACACACACACACACCATCATCATCTTGCCTCCGCCACCATCCAGCTACGGAGCCTTGGTGCCCCCCACAGGCCCCATTCTCACTACAGTCTTTTTTCATGTCAGGGTTTCTCTGTTAAGGTGGTGGCTGGAGGTGGCTGTGGCTGTCCTGGATTCATTTCGTAGACCAGGATGGCCTTGAACTCACTGAGATCCACCTGCCTCTGCCTCCCAAGTGCCGGGACTTGTGTGGTAGCATGGCCAGCTCCCCACTGCAGTCTTGAAGACAGGGCAGTGCCCAGCCCCTCTGCCAGCCAGTCCTCTGGCATGCTGCCTGCTCATAGTCTTCTAAAGCCGTCACACCCATCCTAAGTGAACAAGCCTTAGTTTACCTGCTGGGGCAGGGCTCCATCTCCTAAGCCGGCCCCTGGGTCTGGGTCGAGCCTGGCCTTTGGCTTGTGCTGAGGGGAGCTGGGCCAGCTACCACCTACTGGCTGTGTCTCAGGGCTTTTCTGTGGACAATTCTAGGAATTTCCTCCAATGGTGTCACCAAACTGGGGCAAGCAGGAGCTGGGGCCACCATGGGGAGGTGTGAAAGATCCTCTGGGGCCTCCTCTCTCTCTGCTCTGTTTGCTATCAGCTTAGGGTTTGGCTAAAGGTACTTTGGGAAGGGACAACCCTGCCAGCCGGGTCTCAGCCCTTAAAGGGGATGATCCCTCCAGAGGCCTACACCAAGAAGGTTCTGAAGGTTTCTCTCATTTGTGATTGGTTGCCTGGGCTGGCCTTGAACTCATGGTGTAGCTCGGGTTCGGGGTTGGTCCTGAGTCTCCGTCCTCTGGCTGGGCTGATGACACCCCTCGGCCAGCACTGTGGTCCTTCTCTACACTTCCTCTTGTCTACTACACTCCCTCCAAGGCTGTTGTAGAAACTGAAGCGGCAGAGAGCCTGGTGCAGTCTAGTCCCCTCTCACACACCTGTGTCCTCTTAGAAAGTGGGATGGTTTTTGTTTGTAGGTGAGAGGCAAATATTTTCTTTTCTTTTTTGAGACTGTTTTTCTGTCCAGGAACTCACTCTGTAGACCAGGCTGGCCTCGAATTCAGGAATCCACCTGCCCAATTAGCCTCCAGGCTGGATTAAAGTGCCACCAACACCCCTCACAAATATTTTCTAGAAACTCTGGGGATGGGTAGAGTCCCTATCAAAATCAACTGCATTCTGTCAGAAACAAACATTCTCCAGCAGAGAGACCCAGGCTGGCCACAGCCAGTCATCCTCCTTCCCGCACAGTCCCCGGTCACCATTCACCACTGTCTGGGCACCTTCTCTCAGATCCTCTTGGCGGACTTCTAACAGCTGCTCAGAACTGGATGCCAGCACTTCTGGGTCCTTTTCTCTAGGCTGTCCCTCTGATGAACAAGACACGACAGACACTTAGAACCTTCTAGAAGGACATGAGGTGAGCTGAGACTGCTCTTAGACCCCGGCCCCACATACTCCTCTCCTCTTCCTCCCTTTATGAAAACAAACAAGAAAACAGAGCACTAAGCAACGAGGTCCTGACCCCTCCCAGGCCAGGGTGCAGGGCTCAGGAGCCCAGGGTCACCCACTTCCTTCCGGAGGCTTCCACATCCGGCCACTGCCTCAGGAACAGGGCCACAGTTGGATGTGCTTGCTCCATGGCAGGGCAGATCAGAACTTGAACAAAACAGTGCCCACGGCTACCTCCAGATGGAAAGGGTCATTGGAGGTGGCTTGGAGGTCAGCCCCTGAGTCTCAGGGTTGTTCAAACCCAGCACCCCAACAAAGACAAAACAAAATTGAAATGAGGCCTCTGCACACCACTTCTGTTTTGATTCTGCTTGCTACTTCCGAACACTCACTAGGGTGGGACTGCATGCTGGGCCACAGAAGGGACCTCTATGACCGTGACCATCTCCTACAGGACAGCAGGCATAGACCTATTTTGTAGATGAAGACACTAGTGTCAGTTCTCTTCTCTTTGCTTTGGAGACAAGGTCTCAAAGCGTAGCCCAGGCTAGTCTAGAACTTGGTATCTTTCTCAAGATGTCAAGTGTTTATTTGGAATTGTTTATAATAGTGTACATTCTGGTTTTCTGATCTCAATACAGAAAGAAAAAATAAAACCTATCTTCAGACAACCAAAAGGCAAGGGTGGAGCCCCCTTGCCTATAATCCCCCAGGGAGGGGCTGGGCATGTTCGGGAGTAAGTGCTTGACTGGCATGTGTTCAAGGAAGGGTTCCATACCCAGTCCCACTGCGGTAGAAAAAACAGGGAAAGGAAAAGGAGGAATGGGCCGGCCATAGGATGGTCTTCAGAAAAGAGTTGTGTACCCTCTGTGGGACCCAACTGCACAGAATCCTGCTGGAACAGCTTTTGCCCTTTCTGCTTAGGATATTTGAGGGTGGGCATTCTGAGAAAGCCAGGTCTGTCCCCAAAGCCTGGGGACTCCTGAGAAGTTCCCTCAGAGGAAGCACACTTCTGGAGTGGAGGGGATTTCCACAGCCTGGCCAGGATGAAGTGTTTCCAAGGGGTGCTGGCTGCGGAGATGAACCACCGGGACTTTTCAGAGTTTGAGGGTCCTGCAGGAAGTTTGCATGTGAGTTCCCCATCCCACCCCTGGGGAACATCACGAGGTCATGTGGTTAGGATCTGAACCCACACCCTTATTCCGCTTTTGCTGTTTCAGACATCGCCTCACCTAGCCCTGATCTTCCTGCCCCTCCCTCAAGCACTAGCCTCACAGACTTGCCCCACCATGCCTGGCTTTTGAAGTGGCAATTTGCAAGCTTCCTGAGAGATGAAAACCAGTCTCTTGGGTTTCAACATAGAGCTGGGGAGAAAAAAAAAAAGGAGCCAGTGAGCGGGTTGCATTGGAGAAGGCACCCGCCACAGACTGACAAGGGAATCCACATGGAGGAAGGAGAGACCAGACACCTCCCTCCCCTAACCTCCTCCCACACAAAATCAGTGAATAAGTAGATAAATGGAAATTTATCTAAGGTTCAAACAAAAGACACACACAAAAAAACCCCTCACCATTGCTGCTCTAACGGAGAGAGGCGTGGTCACACTCCTGGTACCACCAGACCCCATCTCTGGGAGGCCTGGGGCAGGGTGGCAGGAGACCAGGCCCCTCCCCCAAGTGAGGCCACCCGGAAGGTATCTTCTGACTTCCAGAGTGAGCCTTAAGGACAGCTGCAGACTCAGGTCGTGCAGAGGTCACCATGGAGGCATCACCTCTGTGACTGAAACCCAGCCAACTGAGCACTCAGTTGTGCTGCAAACTGAAAAGTCTCCTGCCATGGCAGCCCTGGGGAAGCTGAGGCAGGAGGATTGGGAGTTCAAGGTCAGCCTGGGTTACACAGTGAGTCCACAGCTAGTCACAATGGCTTAGCAAGAGGCTCCATTCAATTAGAGTGAACTGTAGTATGCCTGGGTTGTAGTGGGCAGTTTTTGTTCCCTGTTATTCAGGAGGTATCCCTGTTTGTCCTGGACTCACCCTGTAGACCAGGTCTAACTCACAGAGATCCGCCTGCCTCTGCCTCCCAAGTGATGGGATTAAAGGATAAAGGATTACACATTTTTTATATTTTTTGGTTGTGAGCCTAGTCTTTAATGGCTGAGCCATCTCTCCAGCCCGATTACACATTTTTTTAAATTAAAAAATAAAAGAAAAAGAAAGACAGGCGGACAGACATGGCTGGGATGTAGCCTAATGGAGACTGCTTCCTTGGTGGGCCTTGGTTCCATCCACAGCACCAAAAAGGACAAATACCAATAATCAAAATGTTAAATCTCTTGCGTCATATTTAAGAAATAACTAGTGCTGGGGCTAGAGAGGCCAGCAGCCATGACTGCCTGGCACTCCTACAGGAACCTGGTTAAGTTTCAAGCCCCACATGGTGGCTCACAAGTTGCTGGAATATAGTCCTAGGGGATCCAATGGCCTCTGCCCCAGTCACATACATGCAGGCATACACTCATACCTGTAAAATAAAAATAAATATGTCTCTGGCTACATGAGACCCTGTCTCAACCCACCCCCATCAAAAGAAGACAATCACCATGCATTTGCTGATGGCATATGGAAGCCTCTAGAACTCTGAGAGCTAAATACATAGTTTTAAATTTTCTGGTTGCCTCATAAAGAAGAAAAAAAAAGCAAAAGATGAAATGTACAATAATATTTAGATATTCCTAATTTGCAATGTGTGTCTCCCCAACAAACCATTATGAACTGGATATATCCATGTTTCTAGATCTTGTTCTTGGGAGACTGAAGCAGGAGAATTCGAGATTGACACTGGTCTAGGCTACCAAGGGAATAACAAGCCAGCTGGGGTTTGTACACAGCAAAATTCTGTCTCAACATAAATAAAAACTAAAAACTGGGGCTGAAGCCACGTCTCTGCACATAAGAGCACCAACTGCTCTTGCTGAGGACTGGGATTCAGGTCCTTGCACTCACAAGGCAGCTCACAATTGGGTGTGACCCGATGCTCTCTTCTGACTTCCCAGGACTCCTGAAGGATGGTGGCACACATGCACATATACTCAGGCACGTGCACACGCAATAAATAAATAAATAAACTATATGTATCCTAGGTCAAAAGGCATGTCATCCATAGAACCTGAGAACATCCCACAGCCACACAGCACCCTGAGTTGCCACCCTGCTTTCAGTGTGATGCAAAGGTTGACTGGGGCCTCTCTGCGTACTCCACATGTCACTGATTCTGCCCAGATGAAATTCAAAGCACATGTTTCTATCTCTTTC
Organism: Lophiomys imhausi; assembly: GCA_907164525.1. Taxonomy (NCBI): domain Eukaryota; kingdom Metazoa; phylum Chordata; class Mammalia; order Rodentia; family Muridae; genus Lophiomys; species Lophiomys imhausi. The sequence goes on from CAJQZJ010032834.1 coordinate 4,179,006, forward strand.
ACTCCATCCTAACATTGAAAAATTAATTCTAGGCCTGGAGAGATGGCTCAGCGGTCAAGAGCATCAGGTATTCTTCCAGAGCACCCACACAGCAGCCAACTGCCTGTAACTCCTGTTCTAGGAGATCTGACACCCTTACATTGCATTGACACATGTAGGCAAAACACCAATGTACATAAAAAAAATAAATGTTGGGGTTTATCTAGAGCTAATATGTATTCAAATATTAATTACTAGCCCCCCAAGATCTGGTTACACCCCAGATGAGCACATTCCTATGTACACTAAGTGATGCTGTGTAACCTTGCCTGCTAATTTATTCCTGATTGGCTAAATAATGTTGCTTACAGCTTGACTGGGCAGAAGAGAGGTAGGTGGGGCAAGGTTTGAGGGCTTAGGGGTTAGGGAAGCACCATGAAGAGAGGGAGACGGAAGAAGTTAGCATGGTTTAGTGTGGACAAGAAGCACATGTGCACTGGGTGTGGTGGCGCACGCCTTTAATGCCAACACTGGGACAGCAGAGGCAGGTGGATTTCTGTGAGTTCAAGGCCAACCTGGTCTACAAAGGGAGTCCAGGACAGTCAAGGATAGATACACAGAGAAACCCTGTCTTGAAAAACCAAAAAAAAAGCCGGGCGTGGTGGCGCACGCCTTTAATCCCAGCACTTGGGAGGCAGAGGCAGGCGGATCTCTGTGAGTTCGAGGCCAGCCTGGTGTACAAAGCGAGTCCAGGACAGCCAGGGCTGTTACACAGAGAAACCCTGTCTCGAAAAACAAAAAAAAAAAAAAAATAAATAGAAAAACCAAAAAAAAGCCGGGCGGTGGTGGCGCACGCCTTTAATCCCAGCATTTGGGAGGCAGAGGCAGGCGGATCTTTGTGAGTTCGAGGCCAGCCTGGTCTACAAAGTGAGTCCAGGACAGCCAAGGATACACAGAGAAACCCTGTCTCGAAAAACCAAAAAAAAAAGAAAGAACCTGGCTTCCTGAGGTTCTTTCTCAGAGCTGTGTCTCAGGCTGTCTGCTCCTGCTTATGTCAACAGTTAATTAAGTCTGTGGTTTCTTTTGCATCCTGCTGTCTACAGCTAACACCTCTCTGAAGCCCACACTATCCAGAACTATCCATGGTTCCTCCATGCCAAGGAAACTCTGACTTGAGAGGAGGATCTTTACTGTGAGCTGCAGGGGCTCCAGCCTACAGGGGTGTCTAGGAACCGGGCTACCAGAAGCCTCTAAGAGTTTATGATCCCAGCAAAGACTGGAGGAGGTGTGGAAGAAACTTAAAACTTAGGCACTGGCCGGGTGTGGTGGCGCACGCCTTGAATCCCAGCACTCAGGAGGTAGAGGCAGGCGGATCTCTGTGAGTTCAAGGCCAGCCTGGTCTACAAAGTGAGTCCAGGACAGCAAGGACTACAAAGAGAAACCCTGTCTCCAAAAACCAAAAACCGAAAAACAAAAACAAAAAAAAAAAACCCAAAAAAACTTGGGCACTTCAGTGACACAGGGAGACAGAAATATACAAGACACGGAGAACAGTGCTCTGTCTTCCCTGTAGCCCTGAACTCCCAAGTCTGCATAATGGTAGCAAATCAGAAACCAAAATTACAAGGATACACATGGGCTCTGGAATATACAAAAGCACCCTTTGCTACACCATGCCTCACACTACACCAAAGCTCTGTTTTGGATGTAGGTGCTTTAGTCTATGGCGCCTAGGGAGGGATGAGGAGGGAAGAGAAAAGGAAAAAGTATTGGTGCTGGCCGTTAAACCCAGCATTCAAGAGGCAGAGGCAGGCTGATCTCTGTGAGTTCTAAGGGCTGAGTAGTAAGACCATGTCTCAGAAAGAAAAAAAAAAAGGAAAAAGGAAAAAAAGGAAAGAAAAAGAAACTGCCGCCAAAGTTAACTTTCTGTGATGTTTTCGAATCTTCCCTGTCCCCTCTTTTCTTTTCGGTTTGTTTTTCAAGATAGGGTTCCTCTGTGTAACAGCCTAGCTGTCCTGGACTCACTTTGTAGACCAGGCTAGCCTTGAACTCACAGAGATCTGTCTGCCTCTGCCTCCTAACTGTTGTGATCAATGGCGTGCGCCATCACCTTTTCAGTTTTTTTTTTTTTTGGCGTGGGGTGGTGAGGGGGCAGTAGTGGAGATTAACACCACCCCATCAGAGATGGAACCCAGAGCTTTCTACACACAAGACAAATGCTTCTTCACCCCTAATAAGAGCCCGGACCCTCAGTGAATTTTTATCAGAAACGGGATCATTTCAAAGAAACGATTCAGGCAGATGATGGGATGGAGGATCCAACCCGGAAGCTGAAGGCCATCCTGTGCTACCTGAGACTCGACTACTAACAAGGGGGTTTGTGGTCCCCGACGCTCACTCTCCCCGTCCTTTTGACAGGTCAGGTTCCCACCTCCCACTGTGGGCCCCGGCTGAGTCGAGGCTTCCGTCGCCGGGCATCATCGTCCTGAGGGATGCGGACCCGCCGCCCGCCGCCGCCGCCCTGCCCTCCGTGGACCCACCTAGCCGCCTGAGGAGCCACCGCCGAAGCCGACGCCCGCCTGGCCGAGTCCCCGGCCGCGCCCGCAGAGGGACACGCCCGCGGAGGGACACGCCGCGCCCGCGGGCAGGATTTACTTCCCTTAAAGGGACAGGGCCCGGATGGAGGCGTGGCAGCCGAGCTCCCCAGGGTGCCGCAGCTCGGAAGGCCGGCGCAGACAGAAGGCCAAGCCGCACGCCAGCCCCACCCCCAGACTAGGTCCGGCGCTGCTCATTGGCCGGAGTTGTTCGGATGAGGGGGTGTGGCCAGTCTTTGGCGCATGCGTAAGGCGCTACATCTGGGGCGGAGCCAATACGGGGGCGGAACCTGGAAGCAGACTGGCATTACCGCTTGCCAATTGTAACAGGAATGGGGACAGACCTGGGGCGGAGCCAGATTCAAGGGCGGAGCCAGGCCTGGGACAGAAGTCAGGGTAGGAGTGTGGCGGGGGCGGGGAGGAGGGGGAGTCAATCGTGGGGCGGGACCAGAATCGTGGGCGGAGCCATGTATGGGGCGGGGCGGGGCGGGGATGGCGCGGTCGGGGTCCAGGGCGCGCGCCGTTGGTTGGTGCGGCGTGACGGGGCGTGGCGCGGGCGGCGCCGTTGGTTGGTTAGCGGCTGGAGGGCGCGGCGCTGGTGGCGCCGATGGATTGGTACTGCCGGCCAGGCCAGGGCATGGCCCTGCTGCTGTACCTGGGTATGACAGCGGCGCTGGCCCGGGGCTGCCTGCACTGCGACCCCAGTTTCTCGGAGAAGTTCTCCTTCTACCGCCACCACGTGAACCTCAAGTCCTGGTGGGTGGGTGATATCCCCGTGTCGGGAGTGCTGCTCACCGAGTGGAGCCAGAACACGATGAAGGAGCTACACCTGGCCATCCCCGCGGAGATCAGTGAGCGGCGGAGCCCATCCCAGGGTCAGAAGAGCAGCCTGGACCCGGGCAGGGCCACTCATCTGGTTCCTCTTCCTCCCGCCCTCAGCCCGGGAGAAACTGGATCAAGTGGCAGGAGCCGTGTACCAGAGGATGGACCAACTGTACCAGGGAAAGATGTACTTCCCAGGTAAAGAGGGAAACTGAGGCAGGGCCGGTGCATGCCGCCAGGCACCTGAGCTTGACCGCCCTGCTGTGACTCCCACATCAGGGTATTTCCCCAATGAACTGCGGGCCATCTTCCGGGAGCAAGTGCGCCTCATCCAGAACGCCATCATAGAGAGTGAGCAGTGGGGTCCATAGGGGACAGTGCCCGTGGCCACAGGCACTTCAGGGTTGGGAGCACTGGAAACAGGGCTCAAGAGGGAGTGGCTCAGCAGGTGGCCCTTTTTCTTGAATGGTTACCAGCACACCCATTACCCCTTCATATCTGTCAAACTAGTCTCCTGGCGGCCCTAGAAATATCGTAACCAGCCGGGAGGTGGTGGCGCACGCCTTTAATCCCAGCACTTGGGAGGCAGAGGCAGGCGAATCTTTGTGAGTTCAAGGCCAGCCTGGTCTACAAAGTGGTCCAGGACAGCCAAGGATACACAGAGAAACCCTGTCTCGAAAAACCAAAAAAAAAAAAAAAAAAGAAATATCGTAACCACCTTTCCCCCAGGTTAGCTCCATCTTGCACTGGGGACCTCTTTAAGGGTCTCTTCCCACTTCCATAAAACACATGTGACAAATGCCTTTAATCCCAGCTCTCTGGGAAGAGGGAATGAGGCAAGAGGATTGCCACAAGTCAGCCTAGGCTACCTTCTCTGGGCCAGGCTAGCCTGGGCTACAAAAACAGAAGTGGGGCTGAGGTCTTGTGCTCTGGGCCTTGTCAGAAGGCCCTGTCCTGTTGTTCCCTCCTCCTCCCCAGGCCGCATCGACTGCCAACGTCACTGTGGTAAGTGACCCATGGTCCAGGCTGAGGGCTGCAGTGGTGGGGCCCGCCTGGGCAGGCTGGGGGACGAGAGGGGACCAGAGGAGCCTGTGGCTACCTCTCCTGTATTACAGGCATCTTCCAGTACGAGACCATCTCCTGCGCTAACTGCACAGACTCACACGTCATCTGCTTTGGCTACTATTGCAAGTATGGTTCAACTGCCAACCCCACTGCCCTTGGGGTCCCAGAGCCATCACCTGGGCAGGGAAGGGAACCCGGGCCTTGTGGTTACCCTGTCACCAAGTCCTGTGTCCCCCCAGGTCATCGGCACAGTGGAAGGCAGCTGTACAGGGCCTTCTGAATTACATGTGAGCTGGGGTTTATTGGGTACCAGGACTGAGAGAGGGGTACACTAAGGGAGGCCAGTCAGTCCCCTGACTCAAGCCTACTGTCATTGTAGACATGCCTGGCACAAGTAAGTTCCTGCTCGAATCTAAGGCAGTGTGTGTGCCTCACGGTGAGGGTTCAAAGCTTGCAGAGACCCAGGAGGACCTCACCCTCACCCCTCAAAAAGGTCTCCAAGCTCAGTTGGAGGAAGGGGGCAGACCATCCTGCCTGAAGGGTCTTCATGAAACCTAGGGCTACCCTGAGTTGGTGGTGGACCTAGAGGCCCTAATTGGAGCCCCATTCTATTTCAGACAGGATGTACGCATCAGGTAAGATCAGGCCTTCCAGTGGAGAAGTGGGGGAGCCAGGAGGGATGAGAGTGAGGTGAGGTAGGGTTGGGGGTGGGAGTGAAGAGGGGTGGAGGGGGATCGGGTGAGGGGAGGAGGGGTAAAGGAAAGGGGGGATGGCAATGAGGTGAAGGGGAGAGGAATGGGGGGAGGTCTTTTGGGTCAATGAGAGTAGGAGGGGATGCTGGGCAAGGCTATGTGCCTGGGGGCACACTGGACATCTGTAGTTACATCCACCTGCGTGGCCACGCGTGAACCATGCTGTCTTCCTTCTCTGTGGCCTCACCTTGGATATGCAGAACTACCCCAGCCTTGTGAGTGAGCTGGGAAACAAAGCCACAAAGAAGCAGGTGGCCTGGGGAGAGCACAGAACCCCAAAGTCAAGTGACCTCTTTGCCACAAACCCCCTCCCTTCTATACCCTATTAAGGCCTGAAATTGTAGGTGTTGGGGAGGGTGGATGATCCCAACATGGCACTCTTTAGGACTTAAGAACAGGCAGGGACTTATAATCCCAGCTCCCAGGAGACTGAGACTGGAGGATCTGAAATAGAGGCTAGCTTGGGCTCTATTAATGGGTCATGGGAGGCAGCCTAGGAAGGGCGGCAAAGGGTAGGGAGGAACAGGAGCAGACAACAATGGGCTTAGGGTACCTCCTCCTTCCTCAAAGCCTCTCACCCAGCATAATGTGTCTGGAGCCACAGCATTTGGCCAACCTGACCTTGGAAAATGCCTCTGAGTGTCTGACCCAGCACTGACCCAGCCGGCCCCCAGCCCTGGTGGGGGCCAGGACTCAACTGCACTGTCGAACCATGTTCCTCTGGGAGAGGCCAGCTGCTGCCTGCCTCGGGTCACTCCTTCCCACTCTCAAGGAGCCCAGGCTGGGCCAGGGCAGGGGAGGGCAGGGAGATGGGCTTGTGTATAGATAGCAGGGCCTCCCCAGGCAGGACCACCAGAGATATTTGATTAAAGTGCCCTGATATTTTGCATGAAGAACAATTCTTTTCTGCCAGGAGATCCGGCTGGGTGGTTAATGTAGCTGGTGGCATGGGCTTTGCCTGAACATGGTGTGTGGGTGTGGAGGAGTCCCAGCCTCCTTCCTACCCACTACCCATGGAGCCAAAAAGCTTGACTGGTTCCTGCAGCATCTCCCTCAGGGTCTAGGGACTCTGAATTTATCCCCAGTAGGGTTCCAGAAGGGCTGGCTGTTCTGTTCTTGTTGAGGCAGCATCTCAAGTGTTCCAGTATGGCCTGAAGCATGCTTGTAGAAGGTGACCTGAAACTCCTGATGGTCCTGCTTCCATTTTCTTAGTGCTGGACGAGGATGACAGCGACAGCTGTGCTGCCTGGGCCTGCCTGCATGAGCCCCAGTCTACCCTCCCTTGAGATAATGCCTCATAGGCCCAGGCTGACCTCTCAGCCTCCGGATGGACGCAGTAGGGGTAAAAGCTGGACCAAGTCAGCGTGTGATAGGAGGGCCACACCACACAGAGCTGCTAGCAGCCTGTGACAAGAGCAGGGCTGGCTGGACACAAAGGCTCGTGCCTCTTCAGTTTTTTGTTGTGGTGTCCTTGTTGCCTTTGGAGTTCCCTGGCCCCCACTGACAGGGGTGGATCTCCATGTGCATCCCTACAGTTCTTGTTCATAGGACAGCCTGCAGGCTAGTAGGGCTTTACAAGGAATACACCACATGGCACCATCTAGAGTCCTTCCTTCAAAGGGACTTGGACACAAGGGCAGTTTGAATGGGATGGACTAATGAAGACACTGGGAGCTGTGTTGGGAGCTCAGGCTGTGCTCTGTGAACTCTGTGGTTAGTCTTTAAGCCCAAGCAATGGGCACACTGTTTCTGATGCTGCTGTCCAGGGCTGCCCAGGGAGCATACATAGAACAGTGGGAGAAGATGCTGCATGGCACTTGAGACAGCATGGGGCACTGGCTGGGATCTTGGGCACAAATGCACATTCTGGGATTTAAGTTGGAATTTGACAGGGCTTAAGGGTCTCCTGGCTGACAAAGGTGTGACTCCTCCCCTTGTCCCCATCAGTGAGGTGGCAGTGTGTAGCTGAGATGGAGCAAGGGCTTTTTCCAACTCAAGATCCTGTCCTCTCACAGCCTCACAGGAGCAGTTAGTAAGAGTGTGGGGAGGTTGGGGACTGCAGATAGCTCTGTGGTTAAGAGCAGGGGACCCAGGTTTTCCAGCACAGGGTGGCTCACAAACACCTGGAGCTGCAGTTGCAGGGAACCCAGCGCTCCCTCCTGACACAGGGTGTGCACATGGTACAGATAACTTGGTTTTTCCCCCCCAGATGAGGGTTTCTCTGTATAACAGCCCTGGCTGTCTTAGAACTCACTCTATAGAACAGGCTGGCAGAGAACCCAGAGTCCAGTGTGCTCCTGCCTCCTGAGTGCTAGGATTAAAGGTGTGTACCACCACGCCCAGCACAAAATCTTTTCTTAAAGGGAAAATGGTGAGATGGTTGACTGGGCAAGAGCATTAGTTGCATGTGCCTAAGGACCCAAGTGCAAGTGGAGATAGGAGGCTGGCTGGCCACCAGCCTGCGGGTTAAGTGAGAGCCCACCTCCAAGAAGTAAGGCGGACAGTGACAGTGCAGGACAACAATGTCCTCTGGCTCTGCCATCAGACTCACACGTAAGAACTTAAATTACACATACAAAAAATGGGGTGGTGGCACCCATGAGTGGAGGCTGGGAAACTCAGACCCGAACCACCTGAGGCCCAGGAGCTTAAATGGCACACTGGCGACTGCTGTGGGGTATTGTGGGGACACAACACAAATATGTTTTGCGACTCTTTATTGGGTCAATTGTGACACCGATCGTCAGCAGCGTGATATATCTTTCTTCACATGGGAATGTCGACAGCAAATCAATCATGGAACATCATAGAGCTAGAGGGTCAAGTGGGGTCGGTAACAGAGTACTCTACATGCTAAAGTGACAGCTGTCCTCAAAGGGACAGCCAGGATGTCTGCAGACCACCATCGCCTCTGAGGAAGTGTCTGCAGACCACCGTTGCCTCTGAGGAGGGCTTAGCCTGTGCCCAGGTACAGGGAGTGTCCAGGTTGGTGTCCCTTCACCTTGCCCAGAAATGGCTGGGTGGGCACCAAATGCTCCCAGGATGCACACCCTCCACAGCTGCGGCCCAGTGCAGGGACAAGCCCATGATGTGTAGTGACAAACTGAGGGCCACAGATTATACTCCTCCACTGACCCCCACAACAGAACCCCACGACAGACCAGAATTCTGTTGAACAGAAGAAATCAAAGGGCCATCCCTGCTGTCAGCAGCTGAGCTGCAGACCACCTACAAGGACACTTTGTCCACCTGGCCATGCAGGCTCTGGGGAGAAGTCTAACAGCTGGCCCGGTCTCCTCTCCACAGGTGCCACCAGTTGGGGCATTTGGGGACAGCAGCAGCTGGAAGGGTCCCTCCAGAGGCAGCATAGGGGCAGAAAAGTGGGGCTAGTCAGCTAGACCCACTGTTCACTGTAAACCTGGAGGCCCAGCAGTCTGGAGTCCCCACAGTCACCTTCAAGAATGGGGAACAGAGCTGGGAGCCTCTGGCTGGCTAGGGTTGGAATAGCCTTCCTGCCAAAGGAGTGCAGGTTGGAATAAAAAAGGATAAAATAAGTTGATGCCAACAGAGGACCTCAGGGTCACACAGTGGAGGCCGGTGGCGTTAAATTAATGCTGGGTGTGGGGACAGTACACATGACAAAGGAGAGGAAAGACCCATCGCATGTGTCTGTGGTCCGCTGGACATCCTGGGCTACCCCGACGTTCAGCACTGGGCCAGCGTGCTCTTCATTTCCTCCAGCAGGCTGCTGAGCAGAGTAGCATCGTTGCACTTCCCGTCTACCGACACGGAGCTCTCACCCTAGGGGAGAGCCACATGCACAAACTGTGGCCATGGTGGGGAGTGGGGGATGCCCAGGGCTGCAAATGCCACCCCTCTTAACCCTCAGCTGGGGACTAGACTGGTTTTTTTTTTTTTTTTTTTGAAGCTATGTAGCCCCGACTGGCCTGGAACTCAGTAACCTGCCTCCATCTGCAGAGTGCTGGTGGCTCCCGGCCCGACACAGTGCTCAGTCTGGCCTCTCCTCCCTCTTGCCTTGTGTCCGTCCCAACACAGTCACATCTGGAGGGCCTAGTGGGACTGTAGATTTGGCACAGGATGGGGAGGGACTGGCACAACTGTGGAAGTGGGTACAGCTGGGAGGCCTTGTCCAACTGTGGGAGACTGGTTGTGTTGTGCTCTTGGGATAGGGACCTTAGGGAGCAGCCCTGGACAGGGAGACTCAGCCTCTTGTTGAGCATGCTCTGGGCAGCTGTGGAGCAGCAGGCGCTGCGGTGAGCTCACCTTCTTCACCAGCAGGCAGACATGGTGGCCCTGGATGGAGCGGCTGTACATGGAGGCACAGGAGTCTACTCGCTCCACAACTGCAACAAATGAGGGAGTCAGGCCCATGCTCCCTGGCAGGGTCCTCTGTAGCCAGGGCTGCCAAAACATAGGAGCTGGGCCCATGCTAAGATGGTGCTGTGGGGCTGCAGGTCAAGGCTCTGTGCAGGAAGAATGACTGGGGTTGGGAGAGGAGCTTCTGTGACTTGTGGGATGAAACCACAAAGAGTGACATTGCTGTGCCATTGCTTACCAGAAAAGTGGTGGTGGAAACAGATCTTTGCCAGAAGGTTCTGGAAAGACATACTAATGCCATCAACTTTGATAGAGTTCATGCTCAGGTCTCCTGACTCCAGCAACTTGGCAAAAGCATCGCTGTGGAGGACAGATGGAGGGTGTCAGCAGGACCTGGGCCAGGCCTATCACCCCAGCACTAGGAATGTTGAGGTAGGACCGCTTCAAGTTCCTAGGCACCCTGAGCTGTTTTTTTTTTTGGTTTTTTCGAGACAGGGTTTCTCTGTATATCCTTGGCTGTCCTGGACTCGCTTTGTAGACCAGGCTGGCCTTGAACTCACAAAGATCCGCCTGCCTCTGCCTCCCAAGTGCTGGGATTAAAGGCGTGCGCCACCACTGCCCGGCTTCCTGAGCTGTTTTTAAGAGAGCATCAGGAATAGGCAAGGCCACAGGGAAGTCCTCCTCAGGTGGAAGCAGCACCAGGAGAGCCCATCCATGCCTGGAGCTGGAGGCCGGTCATCCCATCCCCCCACTTCCTCCTCCTCCTCCTCAGCAGCTAGGAGGGGCTGTGGTGGGGTGGGTGGACACCTGTAGCAGGGAGTGGTGATCAGGTAGGAGCTACAGCTGAAGTGCAGCCGGAAGTCCAACTTCTCGTGGGTGGAACCTTCATCGTCCTGTGAGGAGAAAAGCTGTTTTCTTCGAGGATGGCATCCCAGACAGGGCGGGGGAGCTGAGGCCAGCACACAGTGATAGTGGCCCACGGCCAGGTGCATATACATACCTTAGCAATGAAGGACAGCGTGCCTTTGAGCTTCTGGGCCATGACAATGCTCTGAATGCTGAACACAAACTGGGCCTCATTGGAGACGCCTGATGGGAGACAGGGCACTCAGTGCGCCAGCACCGACCCTGGGGTGCCATGGCTCACCCAGTGGGCCAGAGTCTGGGCCAGCACTGACTCTGGGGTGTCAGAGCTGGTTGGGATGCTACAGTGACAGAAAGAAAGGGCACTGCTACAAGCCCAGACCCCAGCCCAGTGACCCAAGTAAAAGCCAGTATGTGTGGCTTCAACTGTCCCTGGGAGCCCTCTTAAATTAAATCCACTGTGTAGGAACCAAGGTGACACCAGGGGAGAAGCAGAGCTGGCTGGCATGGTGAATGCCAGGCCCATGGTGGGCTCACCGGGGGGCAGCTGGAAAGGCACAGGCACACCGTCATGTACTGATGAGCCCTCTGGCCGGGCCATCTTGGTGTTGAGTGAGTCCAGCACGTTAAGCTCCATGTTCTTCAGGAAGCTGTTGCTCAGGTTCTCCAGGATGACTGACACGGTCACTTGGCTGTCCTTCTGTAGGCTGGCTTGGATGTCGTATGTCTGCACGAGTAAGGGCAGGTCAAGACCATCTGAGGGGAGTGAGCTCCCGAGCAAGATCAAGGACAGTGCCTCCTGTTGAGAGTGGCCCGTGGGCCCCCAGGTCCCCGCCTCCCACATGCTCGTCATGAAGCTAAGCCCCAGCCCTTGTCTTTTTGATTCCTTGAGACAAAAGTATTGCACTGTAGTCCTGGTTGGTCCTGAGCTGAAAATCCTCCTGTCTGCCCCAAGGAGTACACTGCACAGCTGCTCCCCTTGTCCTACTAGCAAAGTTGTCCTCAGGTGGCCTGGCCACACTGGGCTCTCCAGCTGTGGCTGGGCTGCTGTAAGTGGTCCGTCCCCACACTGATGCTGGAGCTCGGTGCCTGCCCCTGCTCCGGCCTTGCAGGGCTCTGCCACCAGCAACTGCCCCTCCCTGCTGCACCCCAGTCACTTACCACTTTAATGTAGGGACTCTCAGCCAGAAGGCAGTAGCTGGACATGGTCTGAGGGAGGAGAGACACTGTCCTCAGCTCTGGGAGACAGAGACTGGGCTACAGACCCATGCTTGGGAATGACAAGCTCCAAGGAGCAAGAGCCACCAGAAGATGCCGGGTCATGGGTCCCTCACCAAGCACGGGTCCCACTACAGAGGACAGCTCGAAGAGGCCCTGGGTCCTCTCTGAACAGAACCTCCATGGCAGCCTTGGGCTGGCAGGGTGGGTAAGTGTGCTCACCGGGATGGGCTCCTCGTCCTCTGCTGCACCGTTCTCCAGGGGTGCCACCTGCTTCCTCTTGGCTTTCTTCTTGTCTCGTGGCCTCTCCTCCTTCTCCTTCCTGTGTTTCTTCTTCTTGTGCCGGGATGATTTCTGAAGCAGAGTCTGAGCTCAAGCCCCACACCTCCCGCAGGAGGCATGCTGTCATCATTCTCTCCCCGAACGACAAATGGTGGGGGCCACAGAGAAGGACAGCAAAGCCAGGAGTCCTACAGGTTACCATGGTTGGAGGAGGCCAGGCCTGGCAGATACTAGAACCTTGGGGCTGACAGATCAGTGGCAGGAGCTGCTCAGAAGTGGAATACACAGTACAGATCGGCGAGACCATCACTGCATGGGGACGACAGCCCTACTGGCCACAGCACAGAGGAAAGGCCGCTCACAGAAAGGTGTGCCTACACTCACATCAGTCAGGGCATATAGCCCAGTATCTATGGATGGATGACAGATACACGAGGACCAGTCATAACCTGAAGCAACATATACCACGACACAGCACGCATGGAAGGGTACAAGAATGTGGGGCTTGGCTGGGCGTAGTGGCTCAGGCCTTCGATCCCAGCACTCTGGAGGCAGAAGCAGGTGGGTCTCTGTGAGTTCAGGCCAGTCTGGTCTACAGAGTGAGTTCCAGGGCAGTCAGGGCTACCCAGAGAAACTGTGTCCCCAAAAACCAAAAACCAAAAAAAAAAAAAAAAAAAAAAAAAAAGTTTCTTTAGTTGTGTTATGTCACTCCACAGTATCTGAGGTTGTTGTGATAGAGCAGTAAGCATTCCTAACCACTGGGCCATTAACCCAGCCCCAAGCCCTGCAATTACAGACAGCTGTGAACTGCCATGTGGGTGCTGGGATTTGAACCTGGGTCCTTTGGAAGAGCAGTCAGTACTCTTAATCCCTCCAGCCCACAAGAAATCTTTTTAAAATCAAAAGGACATTAGAGATGCTCTCAACGAGAGGCCACTTAGTGTGGGACTCCATGACAGGCAAAGTCGCATCCAGAGACAGCAAGTGGATACAAGGGTGACAGGGCCTCAGGGAGGATGAGGTGGGCTGCTCATGAGGTGAAGTGTCTTACTGGGGTGACGTAAGGTTCTGGACTGAGTTGGTGTGTAGGCAGCTTGGAAACTACACTGGAAATACTAGACCGCTGTCAGAGGCTGAGGCATGAGGACCACAGCCAATGCCTGAGGAAGCCACTACTAAGATCCCTGGTGAGCATACCTACTGCCCTGAGGTGACAGGCACAGGCCTGCCAGGGGTCCCCTGCCACAGTCTTAGGGTGGCTTGCCCCATAGCCTCACCCTTTCCTGGTCATGATCCACTTGGTCCTCCTCATCCTCTGGCTCGTCCCTTTTGAGTACCTCACACTCACCCTTAGTGAGGGCGACAGTGCTCACAGCAAGTTCTTCCTGCAGAGCCAGGAAGGCCAGGGTTATTTTTCAGGGGAAGGGTGGAGTGGTATTTCCCTGACTGCTCAGAGAGTTCCAGCTTGGAAAGCAATAAGAGAACGTTGACTTCCACTTAACAAGTGCTGTCCCCACTTGAGGGCTGGGGACATTCAAAGGATGCCTTGTGGACAAAGGTCCTGGTGGCCACCCCTCTGCCTCACACAGAGTCCCACAGGACAGCAGGCTCAGCCCATGTAGTACAGAAGACCAGAGGGGAGTGTGGGCACAGGGTGTGACCCAGGACATCCCACCGGGCTGGACTCCACTCATTGGCAGCTTGTGTGCGGTCCCAGGCCTGCAGGGGTGATGCCTGCCATTCTCTGGTTCTGGGGGGAATGCACAGGTGGGACTCTGGGGACACGTGGTGCAAACACTTACCGTGGATGGGGCAGGAATGGGGACAGCAGCAGGTGGTGGTGTGGTAGACAGCCAGAAGTCTAAGTCCTCACCCTGAAGCCACAAGAAGAGTGCTTTTGGCAAAGGCTGGGAGTGCTGGGGCAAAGGCTTGTCACTAGCCGGTCTCCCCACCATAGGCCAGGCCTGACTACTGTGCAGCAGCCATGGTGACTCCCCGCTGTGCTCACAGGTGCTTGGCTGCGACACAGCAAGCCACATGGAAGACTGGAGTGACATCACAGCAAAACAGCAGGGCTGGGTGCACACGTGTGTGTGTTTGAGATGAGTTCTCACACTATAGCCTAGGCTGGCCTTGAAGTCAGGACACTCCTTCTTCCCCGGTCTCCTGAGTGTTTTGGATTTCTCCTGTGTATGAGCCTGGGATGGTGGTGCAGACAGGCTGCCTCCAAAAATATCACCACACTGAGCTACACCTCGGAGGGACCAGTGGGATCCTGGGCTTGGTCCCAGCACTCAACAAGTTAAATCTATTTTTAGCCAGGCCTGTTATCTCAGCTACTCAGGAGGCCAGATTGCAAATTCAAGGCCAGCTTGGACAACTCAGTGAGACCCAGTCTCAAAATGCAATGTGAAAAGCAGCCTGGGAGCTGGGCATGGTGGCAGAGGCAGGTGAGTTTGTGAGTTCCAGAACAGCCAGGGCTAACCGAAAAAAACAAAGCAAAGCAAAGCATCACACTGCATCACAGGACACCCTGGGGATGTGCTGGGCCCAGAATAGTGTGCATGTGGAAGCCAGCCTGCAGACAGCAGATGCTGTGCGTGGCTCTCTGGCTCTGTTCTCACTACTTCCTGCTCTGCCCTCAGCTGGGGCGGCATGGGCCCACATTGCAGCCCTAGTTTCATACTCAGGCTGGAGCCCCAAGGTGTGCACCTTCTTGTCCTTCTTCTCTCTCTCTCTCTCTTTAGGCTTCTTCTCCTTCTTCTTGGGCTTCTTGCTTTTCTTCTCTACCCCAGGGACGCCCTCCTTCTCTGAGGACTTCACCGTCTCCGCGTTTCTATGTTTCTGGACAGGCAGCTTCTCACTATCAGTCAAGGGCCTTGGGAGAGGTGGGGACGTGAGGTCACCAGGCTGAGCTGTGGCCCACCCCTCAAGCTGCTGCTAGCCCTATAAATCCGGAGGCTCCAGCAAGTGCCCACGACAGCTAAGATGCCAGGAGCATGGACCCTATATGCCTGCACACTCAAATGCCCCAGTCTTCCCTCCCAAATTTTTTGTTTTTTTTGGCAGCACATGTCCTTGCTGATGTGGGATGCTGGTGCACACATGTCCATTATCATGTGGAGGAGTTGATGTCGGTGGTTTCCTCTGTTACTCTGGAGACGGGGTCTCTTACTGAATCTGGAGCTTCTGCACTTAGACAGGCTGGCCAGCCAGTGCGCTCCAAGGACACTGCCTCGGCCGGCCGCTAGGGTGACCCTCTAGTGAGCGCTGGGATGAGCGTGGCCCCTCAGGCTCATAGCAGCTACTACACTGAGCCACGGCCACCGCACACAGCCCCTAGGTCATGAACTTCCCACCGTAGGCTAAGGACTTTCTCAGCACCCCAGACACAAGCCCACCCAGGCCACAGTCTGCCCCTCACCCTCACATACTTATCCAGGTCAATGTCCAGCGCCCTGTAGGGGTCATTGGGGTCTTTGTCATCCTCGTCACTAGGCAGAGCATTCTGAAGGGATAGAGGGGTCAGGGTTCAGTCAACTATAACAACCATGGGTCATGGGGGATGCTACTGCCTGGACAGTCGTGCCCACACCCACGTGTGCCAGATGCCGTGGTTCTGGCTGTAGCTCAGCCTGGGAGGACATCCTCAGTACCACACACAGAGGGGCTGCCAGCTCAGAGTGGAGGAAAGCCATGTCCATCATGGAGGGCTCGAGCTTCAGGTCAGTGTGTGGTTATCTGCTCACAGAGAGCCAGTCTCTTGCCTCCTGTCCTTTCAGGGACACACACACAGACAAGCCTGTTGCCACTAAGGCTGAAAGAGCCAGGCAGGGGCTAACCTCGGGCATCTCCTCAGTGACGATGTCCACACGCTGGGCAGGGGCAATGTCCTCATCGCTCTCTGTGGGCAGGGAGCTGTGGCGGCGCTTGCCCTTCTCCTTCTTCTTCTTTTTCTTGTCCTTCTCCAGTCGCTGCCGATGCCGCCGCTGCTCTTCCAGCTTCACATACTGGTCTGACATGGGCATGCCTGAGGGGAAGCGGGGACGGCCACAGCTCAGGGCACAAGAGCCCCATCATGTCCTGCACATGCGCTCAGAGGCAGCAG
This sequence comes from Lophiomys imhausi, assembly GCA_907164525.1. Classification (NCBI taxonomy): domain Eukaryota; kingdom Metazoa; phylum Chordata; class Mammalia; order Rodentia; family Muridae; genus Lophiomys; species Lophiomys imhausi. Next base: position 4,195,028 of record CAJQZJ010032834.1, read on the forward strand.
CACTTACCTGGAACCTTCAGAGGCACCGAGAGGTCTATCTGCACCACAGGAATGTGCTCCACGCCTGGTGCATCCTGGTATCGCTGAAGGAGGGACCAAAGGGTGTTAACAAGCCATAGGGACTCAGGCAGCAGTAAGAGGAGCCCTGTGTGCCAGAGAGTGAGGGCCCCAGTGCAGCAGCCTAGGAGCGTGACTTATCTGCTCGAGGTTAAGACAGCCCAGGAACGTGACATCACAGGGATATGAGGAGGAAGGAACTGCCTGCTGCCTTTCTTTTATACCTAAATCTACCCATGATTGTCACTTCCAAGGGCGACCTTAAATTTCTGATTCTCCTGTCTCTATTCCCTGAATGCCGGGGTGATCATGACTGCTTTATGTCACACTGGAGATGGGACCCAGGGTTCATACATGCTGGCCAAAGGTTCTACCCCTACCCACAGAGCCCTAGTTCTAGTCCAAAATGGGAAAGTAATACACATTTAAGTCCAGAGCAGGAACCTCTGCGCCCCCCGAGTGCTGTGCACTATCCTCCTTGGCCATCATGGTCAATGGTGACCCTGATGCCACTGCAGGATCTGCCCACAAAAGCTGAGACCTCCTAGGGCCATGAGGATAAGGGCTAAGAGAGCAGGCACCTGCCCATGTAGGACAGCCCTGCTCAGCTGCAGCTGTACAGATACAACCCCATCTAAGGTGCTGCTATAACCACATTACTCTCTTGGGGCTTCAGCTTCACAGCTGCTGGGGGAAATCTCAATGACTCCACTTGCCTTCTGAGGGGACGGGGAGCTCTTGATGTAGAAGGGATTGTTGGCTTGCTCCTGCTTCCGTGCCTCTCGCCGCTGTGGGGACAGGACTCCACATGAGCATGTGTCTCAGAAACCCCAGGTGGGCAAGGAGGGGTCACACTAGAAGCACAAAGGCCACCTCAAGGTAGCAGACCACCTGAGGGTCCTACCTCCTGGCAGAACTAGCTTCAGTGTGCCCACCCGGAGCCACATGTGGCTCCAGCCCACCAATCCTAACTCCTGCAGGTTCAGAGCCCTGTACTGGGTACTCCTGAAATGGTGCTCACCCGGGCCAGCTCCTCCTCATCCTCCTCAGGCTGCCGGCGCCGTGCGTGCCTCAGCTCCTCTTCATGGAAGATGGCCTTGGGCTTCTCATCCTCTGACTCACTGTCTGAAGGTGGCTCATTGATCCAGGCATCCAGGTCTAGGCTGGGAAGTATGGAGGGTCACATAGTGGCCTGGTCTCCACCGTGCTGTCCTACCATGACCACCACAAGCATTATCCTGAGCAGAGGGCCACCATGTGTCTGTGACATTTCTCAACACCAGCACCCCAGGGGCCAGGCAAGACAGGGTCCTCAAGTCTGCTTAGAGAAGACACAAGAGATGGGAGGAAATGGCAGACCAGGAGGAAGAGAGACCATGGCATCTGGGAGAATAATAGCAGGCAAGGACACTTCCAGAGGACCAGGGTACAGGGGTGCAAGCAGGTCCAAGCCACACCTGGTCCCAGGGCCATCTCTTGTCCTCCTGGCTGGTGGCAGGGCTTAGAAGCCCTACCTAATTTCCTATATCAGGGACTATTTCTGTGGCTGCAGCCTTGTCTCTCCCCAATCCTTACCCTTCAGGAACTGGGACCTTCTTCTGGGCCTTGGGGGCCACAGGGTTCAGCTCCCCAGAGAACAAGGCGCTCACTTCCTCAGCCACCGGCACACCTTTTGCCTGCAGCTTCTGCACATGCTTGACCAGCTGCAGGATGCAGGATGCCTATGGAGTAACAGCCAAGAGTGAGGTGCCTGCCCATAGCTATTCAGCCACTTGGGGAGGGACTCGGCAGCCAGGTGTGTGAGGATGGGGTGCTGGGGCCTGTCTCCTCCCTATGTGGCTCAGCTACAGACCCAATCATGTCTGTGGTCATCTTAGATGGGGAGGGACAAGCCCTGCCAGGGTCAGAGCAGGATGGAGCTCAGCTAAAGTGAAGAAGACTACATGTAATGTCAACTCCATGGGGCCACCTATGGCCATTCAGTCCTGTGCTGGCTCTAATTCTGAACAGACACTGCTGTAGTAGGCAGTCCTTGCTACCATGCCACACGATCAACCCCAACAGATATCAGAGTGTGGGCCATCCTTCCCACAGGGCTCAGCCTGGGCTAGCTATTCAGCCACGGATTAGTCAGCACCCAGACCTGAGCTCTTCAAAGGAGGGTCCCCAGAGACCTAGCAGAAGTCACATGGTACCTGGTTCAGTGACAGCCTACATTACCATGGGGTGGCAAGAGTAGCCAAGGACCATGGCCACCTGCCTTCCTAGGCTGGGGTGTGGGCTCAGTGACACACACACGCTCCTGGTTTAAGCCCTGCCCTACCACAAAGGTGGTCCTAAACCAATTCTCCCACAATAGCCACCGGGTCCTACCCATCCCCAGTACCTCCTACACTGGCTCTCAGGCCTATCTACACCCAATCCCTGATCATGGACCCTGAGCCCCAGCTGGGCAGAGCTAGGATCAAGACTTCAACAACTTACTTTGGAAAAGGGAGAAAACTACTTCCAACGACTGGCTCTGCTGGGGACAAGGACCCAGAAGAGGGCCAAGGGTGTCTCCAGACATGGGGTCCAGCCATAGCTGTGTGGACACACATGGTCAAGCATATTCCCAGCTGGAGGTGCTGTGGAGGCGGGGAGCTGTGGGATTTTTTTTTTTGGAGGAGGAGACAGGGTTTCTCTGTAACAGCCCTGACTGTTCTGGACTCACTCTGTAGACCAGGCTGGCCTCGAACTCAAAGACCCACCCGCCTGACTCTGCCTCTTGAGTGTGGGATTAAAGGCGTGCACCACCATGCTTGGCAAGCTGTGGAATCTTTAGAAGGTGGCCCTGCTGCCCGAGGTGTGTGTGGGGTGAGAGCAGGCTTCCCCGCAGTCCTGCCTGATATCTTCCAGCCCTGAGTATGCCCACAGGCCATGACCCCACGGCCCTTGCTAGGGCCACGCTAGTGTCAACATGAGCCAAAATCCCATCTGTAGGCCTCACCCGCTCCTGCACCTCCAGGTCGGCACTCTGCACAAACTGTGGCAGCCGCTCCACCAGCAGCTGGGTGACCTCCTGTGCGCTCTCAGCATCAGCAGCCTGCTCCCTCTGCTGCAGGATGGATGCATACAGCTTCACCACGTTCTGCACATACACAGCCTGTATGTGGCCAGGCAGTGTGGTGACCTTGGGCCGCAGCATGGCCTCCAGGGTTTGCTGGGGCTCCTGTAGGTGCCTGGGGAGCAGGGGCTGCATGAGACTACTGCGCACACCCATAGGCCCAGGCTTCTCAGCTAAAGTGTAACCTTGGGGCAGGTGTTCTCTGTGTACAGAAGCGGAAAACCAAAATTGCACACAAAGGGACATGGTTCAAGAAACCATGGCAAGACGGGTGTGGTGGCACACGCCTTTAATCCCAGCACTTGGGAGGCAGAGGCAGGCAGATCACTGTGAGTTCAAGGCCAGCCTGGTCTACAGAGCTACAAAGTGAGTCCAGGACAGTCAGGGCTGTTACATAGAGAAATCCTCTCTTGAAAAAACCAAAAAAAGAAAAAAAGAAGAGAAACCATGGCAAAGCTGTGACTATCACCAGCAGACACAGAGGACAGAAGACCTTTGTGGCCTGCTGTTTGGCTGTCATGTAATTGATCTTGGTAATGAGCATTTGCCTAACATGGACAGGCCCTGGATTCAATTCCCAGCACCACAGAAACTGAACACTCATCATAACTTCTCCCGGCATCCATGTGCCGTGGCTGCCCTGTGGGATTCAAAGAGGAGGTTCCCACTGAGTCCCCAAATGGGGACTGATATGTAGCTGTCATGGGCTGAGCCCTGGGACAATGGGAGGTCCTGGGAAAATTTTGTGATTTTTCAGAGAAATGTGCTTCCCAGCAGATTTCTGTGACAGACTTAATTTGGTATTTAACAACAAACTCACAGCAGCCTGCTCTGGGTCACAGCTGTCATGGGTCCTCTGAGCCTGGTGTGTGAGGATTAGCGGAGCGCTGCAGGTACCCCAGCCACCCTGCCCATGTGCTCCCGGAGCCTGGCGTGAGGACAAAGCAGTTGCCATGTGGAGCTCTATGCGGGGAGGGGGTTTCAGGGCTGCTGGGGACAGGCCTCACTATCAGCACTGTCTGGTGAGGCCTGGCTCTGAGGGGGCAACCTGCCCAGGTGGGAAGTCACCTGAGGCAGAACAGATCTGCTCCATGGTCTATGATCTTGAAGCCACCCTTTCTGCAGCCGGTGTGACCCAAATGGCCAGGCCACTCCAGGGAGGCAGATAGGCAACCCAATGGGTGGGTCTGCCCTGTACCCTCCCAGCAGGCCACCTCTGAGGGCTGCCCCAACTCACTCCGAGAACTCTCCGCAGATCCACGCAGCAGCATAGAGCACCTCACAGATACCGTTGCGCTGGGTGCTGCTAGCCACCAGGTGGGCATTGTCAAGCAGCACAGACATCTGGGACACAGCAAATTTGCGAATGGCCTTGACCCGGATGGCCACATCCAGCATCTGGGCAGCAATGAGGTGACCGTGGCGGGTGCCCTCCAGTCGCGTCAGCTCCACTAGAATGCTGATGTACCACTCGAAGTTGGTGATGTGCTGGTAGTTGGATTGGCTGCAGATGTCGATGATCTTGGTGAGCAGCTCGTCACGATAGGTGGTGCCCTCAGCCTTGTCCACGTGCGTCATCAGCTTTTTCACGATCTCCATCAGGTTCTTCTTGGACACCTGTGGGGGAAAAGCCAGTCAGTCAGTACAGACAGACAGACAGACAGCCATCACAGACAGTGAAAAGAACTCATGACCCCAAGAGGGGCAGTTTCCTCCCCAGACAGCAGAATGGTGTCTGACCACGAGAGGGTGACCAAGGCCCTTATATTGGGTACCTGGTCCCATTCCCCACAGCTGGGACAGGTGCCACTGGCTGATCCCACAGGCTCAGGCTGCTGTCCCAGCTTGGGTAGCAGTGGCCCAGTGCTGAAGTTTCAAGGCCCTCCCATCCTAGCGGCAGACACACCATTCCATAGAGCAGGTCGAGGGCGCGCAGACGGATGGACTCATCCTTGTCATCCAGGCACTGCAGTATCAGATCCTTGTGGGACTGCACAGACTTGGGGTGTGTCTTCAGGATTTTAGACATGGCCAGCAGCCCCAGGTACTTTACTGTGAAGACCAAGTGGCCATTAGCATTAGTTTGGGGTCAGTGAATAGAATTCCATGGCTCCCTCAACGAAGGGAGTATGTCACTACCTCCAGGCACTGTGGCCCCAGCTGATGCTACCTGCAGCTGATGGCCACTTTTGTGAACCTCCCCCCCAAGGAAGCCAAGGTGGTGGTCATGTACCCCAACCTGTCACGGCATGGTCTACACGCACAGCCTTCTGGAAACTGGAGGAACAAGGTCAAGACAAGGCAGGGAAGGAGCCTGTGGTGACTGTGCAGGGCCAGCAGCAGACTGCGCTACTGCAGATGAGCCTCTGAGTGCACCCCCAGCTCTGCAGCATCAGGCGCCTGTAGTCTCTCCACACGCATAGACCCACACGCTACGTACAGGTAAGTACAAATGGCAACACCTTATGAAGAATTTGTTAAGAGAGCCCTGCTAGGCATAGTGGTGCACATCTTTAATCCCAGCACTAAGGAGGCAGAGGCAGGAGGATCTCTGTGAGTTTAAGGCCAGCCTGGTCCTAGTGAGTACTAGGACACTCAGTACACACAGAAACCCTGTCTCGGAAAACAAAATGAAACAAAACAGAACAAAAAAAGAAAAAAAGAAAAGAACCCCAATGATGGTGTGAAGACCCTGCCCACAGGCTCTAAATGTCACCAACAGGCAAAGTGCCAGTGGCTGCTAGCCCAGTGCAGGCCTCATGGACGGTGAAGGGAAAGCCTGGAGTGGAACCATAGACGACAGCTATGCACTGGAAGCCTGAGCCTCACAGTGACAGGTATCTGGGTGGCCGCATGTCAACAGCAAGCCCAGAGATGCTTCCCAACAGCATGGATATGAGTGCCGAGAAATTGTGTGCCAAGGTGGGATGTGTCGATCCTGGCTCTAAGGTAAAGACTGGGACCACAGCAGGCACTGTAGGCTCAGCTTGGTCTGACTAAGCAGTAAAGCCATTGATGTGGACCCCATTCTGGAGCGGTTTTAAGCAGAACAGTGTGCGGACACAAGGAAGGCAGCAGTGGGTCCCTGTACACTTCCCTGAGGCCAGGGCCAGGCTAGCAACACTGCCAGAGGGACTCTGGACTTGAATCCACCACCTCCCAAGTGCTAAGACAGCAGGTGTGCACTATCACACCAGGCCTCCTTTCCCCCTTACATTAGCAATAATTTACATTAGCTGGGGAGTGGTGGCCCATGCCTTTAATATCAGCACTCAGGCAGGTGGATCTGTGGGAGCTCGAGGCCAGCCTGGTCTACAGATAAGAGTTCCAGGATAGCCAGGGCTACACAGAGAAACCCTGTCTCAAAAAACAAACAACAGGGCTGGAGAGATGGTTCAGAGGTTAAGAGTGCTGGCTGGTTGCTCTTTCAGAGATCCTGAGTTCAATTCCCAGCAACTACATGGTGGTTCACAGCCATCTGTAATGGGATCTGGTACCCTCTTCTGGAGTGCAGACATACATGCAGGCAGAACACTGTATACATAATAGATACATAAATCTTTAAAAAACAATCTACAACGAAAATCATTTATTTGTATGGGGGATGTGCACCAAGGCTAGACGACCATTTGTAGGAGTCATTTCTTTCTTTCCACCATGTGGGGGACAGGGATCAAATCAGAGCATCCAGCTTAGTGACAAGCACCTTCACCAACTGAGCCATCTCACCAGCCCCCTCGTTTTGTTTTGAGACAGGTCCAGTGTGAAAGCAGGTAGACCTGAACTCCCAATCCTCCTGCTGCTAAGATGCAGCTCTGGCCTCAGTGCAGATCTCACAATCTTTACTTCTGAGATAAGGTTTATGTAGCCCAGGCTAGCCTTGAACTCAATAAGCAGCCAAACATGATCTTGAAGCCTGAGCCACACACCTAGTTTCTGAGGCGTACCTATACCATAGGTAGGTCTGGATCCTAAGGCCTGGCACACTAGTGTGCTCAAACAATAAAGCTTGAGACCAGCCTGGATTGTCTTCCTGTTTGCTGTCGCCACACTATAATCAGTACAGACCCATTTTTTCAGGGTGCCTGCCCTACAATCCCCAAGTGGCCCCTCCCCATGGATGCACAAAGCCCTCATGCTGGAATGGCATGAGGACAGGAGAAGGGCAGAGAGTCCAGGAGCATTTGGTCCCCAGGTGTGGGATTTCTCATTCCCCGGGCATGGCACTAGGTGCGAAAGCTAGGGAATGTGGCAGTAACTTACAGTTCTGGTCAGAGTCTTCTATTAGTATCCTCAACTTCTGAACACAGAGCTAAAAGGAGAGGAAAGCCATGCTGACCATGTGTTCCCAGGGAGGGTTGACATTGGTCTCCACCTTAACACCATGCCCTGTCCAAGGGCATGCATTTGAATCCAGGGAGGGCAGGTGACCGAAGCCTTCTCACTGGAGACCCTGCTCAGCAGGCAAAGTGGACCTGCAGGGGCCAGTGAGGACAAGTGGGAGTGAATGAAAGCACTGGGAATGAGTACCGGGTACAGCAGGGCCCACAGGGCAGGGGGAGGTGCTTGTGAGGGGGCTAGGGCTGTGAGAAAAATGAACTTGGAGGTGAGCGCCACAACTGTTTCCAGACTGGCTGAGGAGCCCTGGGCTGCCACCACATAAAACTCAGTTTTGCTGATGTGCACAGGCCCTGGCTTCCCCGAGACGTACCTGGATGCTGGCGCTGTGGTTGGGCATTCCGGAAGACAGTGAGATGAGCACTGGGACACAGAGGACAAGGTTAGTGCCCCTCGGCCAGACACTGACACCCTACTGGCCCATCCCCACCATCTGGAACCTGGTTGCCTGGCTCCCAGGAGGCTTGAGGAAGCTGCGTGTTCAGAAGGCAGATGGACAGGTTGGGCTTTAGGGAGCCAGGGGATCTGGCCTGGGTCTCCCATCCTCCCTAACAGGCTCATAGGCCCAAAGCTCTGGTACCTAAGACAAACTCATACATAGCCCTGCTCCTCTCTAGGGTCTGGGGTGCAGACCTGTACTGGGCCAAGTGGCCCAGGACCCTGCAGAAACCTCAAGTACCGATGGTTTCAGGGAGCCACAGACGACAACACTCCACAGCTTGCAGCCTGCAGTGAGGACAGAGCATCATCTGACTACCAGGGAGGGTCTAGAAGCCTCATCTGCTCTTCCTGTGGCTGACAGCTCGGTTCTGTCACTGTGTTACAGACACAGGGGGAGCCATATGACCTGGGTACTCCCCTGTGATCACTGAGGCCTTGAGACCTCACCTTGGAGCTCCTACCTTCAAGCCACCTTCCCTGCTCCTACTCCTTCTGCCCAGGCAGGACAGCAAGGGGAGGAAGGCCATATTCAATCACAACCCCATGGGTGATTGAATCCTAAGTCTCTATTTGGGTGTGTTGGGTGTGTTGTATGCATGCATGAAGACAAAGGTAAACAGCAGGCATCCTCTGCAATCCTTCCCACCTAGTGTTTTTGAGCTGGGGCCTCCAATGACCCTGGAGATCATGGACTAGATTTGCCTGTCTGTTCCCAGTGCTTGGGTCACAGAGCCCAGCCATGACCTTTGCCTGGGCACTACCCATTACACTCAGCTCCCTGAGTCTGCAAAGTAAGCCCTGCTCCTGCATGAACTGTGGGTGATGCGACTGTCTCAGCTCAGCAGTGCTGCAGGGTGAAGCATGGAAAATGCGATGTAGCCTGCCAGGTACACATGCTGGTCTTGGGCTCCATCCCCAAGTTGGGGGATAACCTCTCAAATGTGCAAAGGGGACTGAGGAAGGGATGGGAGAAGACCCATGCAGAACTGGGTTTACCCCAGCGCTAAAGAAGGCTTGGGCAGCGCAACCATCTTGAGGGCATGCTCCAGTCCTAGACAGTGCAGGCCCTCAGCTCCTTTCAATAGGAGACCTACCCCTCTCCCAGCTTGGTAGCAATCCAAGAGAGGAGCTGATCCCACCCTGGCCAGTGCCCCCCCGGCAGGGCTGTCCGTGCACTCACCTGCAATCACGGTGTTCACACACTCGTACAGCAGGGACATGGCAGAGGTGCTGGGAGAGAGGAAGGTATAAGGATCCAGCCAAGTAGTGCCACACACATAAGGTCACTCGGCTGTGCCCCGTGGGAACGGCACTATTGCCACCCCTCTAAAGCCCAGTGACACCACGATGACTTCTCTGGCTCCTACCAGGGGGGATGCATCTAACACTGACTTCTCCCACTCCCCCAACCCTGTCCCTGCATGCCCTGATGGCCTGTGGCTCCTCCTGTGCGACCCTTCCAGAGGACCAGTCCAGAGGGACATGGCACAGCACTGGGCCCCAGGAGGGAGAAGGCAACAAGGACGCACTGCTTGGTATGTGGCGTGTGCGCACAGGTGAAGATGACAGAAATGAGTGCAGAGGTGCACACTTAGAACCCAGTACCCAGGATGCTGAGGCAGGAGGATTATCATAAATTCCAGGCAAGCTTGGGGTACAGAGTGAAATGTCCCTCAAAAAAGACTAAATTAAACTAAACTGCCTCAGGGAGGGTGAGGCGGAGAGGGGTCGAAGTCAGAGTGGCACCAATGTCCCTGCCCAGGGGTAGCAGCTGAGGAGTAGGTACCTGTGAATGAGGTTGGTGAGAGGTTCGATCAGCTTCTTGCCCAGCCTGGGCTCCAAGGGAGTCAGGGCACCGAACTACAGGGACAGGGGTGCTGTGGTCACCAGGGTACCTATAGATCACAGGTCCAGGCCCAGCACATGCCCCGCCCTTCAGCACTTACCAGTTTAATGATCTTGATTAGGACCCAATTGTTGGTGGAGGATGTCATGAGCTTGAAAAACAGGGGGGCCAGAGACAGGTAGTTCTTAGGGTTGCGACGCGCCAGCTCGCAGATGACATTAACAGCTGCAGACTGCACCCCTGAGGATAAAGAGAGGGGTCCACATCGTCAAAAGCCTTCCCCCCCCCACCTCCCTTTCTGCTTTCTTGAGATTGGGTGCTGGTGTGGGAGGGAGAGTCCCCAGTGGTGTGGGCATCCACAGGTTGCCGTGCTCATGTGAGCAGCCCTAGTGATCTCCTGGCCTCTTACGGCAGACCAGAATGGGACTGTTTCATTAGTCTGTCACTGCTGCCCTGTCTGGGAGGGATGGGTAGGACATGGACCACTTTGTTCTGTCCCAAGCAAAGGTCGTAGAGCCACAGGCTAACCAACACCCTGCTTTGGGACACTCACACACGCTCACAGAAGCACAGAACAACACCACATACACACACAGGAATGCCTCAGCCTCTGTCCCAAAGAGCCTCTGAGGTTTCCCGTGTGACTGCTCAGGATGGCCCCACCCAAGGCATAGAGGGGCTGGAAAACGGGAAGATCAAGTGGCTAACGATAACTAGTCATCACGCCTACCTTGTGTAGTGAAGCCCCAGTAGGAGCTGCGTCCTCCCCGAGATGGGAGAAGCGCTTCTGGAGGGCTCAGCAGCTGTGCAGGGTGGTGAAGAGCCCCACCTCCACGCCCAGCACCAGACACTGCTTACTTTTTCTAAGGCAGGGTCCCATGGAGACAGCTGGCCTTGAACTCCTGACCCTTTGCCTCCACTGCCAGGCACATGCCAGGTGAGCCTCCTATGACCCGAGCTCCAGCTTCTGACTTTCCACTTCCCTTGTGACAAGGTGAGCCAATAGGCAGGCTGTCCTTACAATTCTCCTGCTTATCCTGCCAGCCACCTGAGGAATGCAGCAGCCACAGGATGGCCAGAGCACTTTTGCTTTCCAGGCTGGAAATATTGAACTGAGCTCCTGGCCCACCGAGGGCAAGTGCTCACTGCTGAGCCAAGTGCCACTCTGCCCTTATCTCTTCCTTGAGAGGCCAGGAGGGACCCAGCTCTACAGACCACAGGCAGCAGCCCAGAGGCTGGGAAATATGAGGCTTCGAGGCTGAGCCTCCTGCTCTGAACACACCCAGCACTTGCACCAACATTCATCTGTCCCACGTGTAAAATGTCAGGTGGGTCACTTGTACCCCAGTCTTAGGGTCTGATGGCAGTCTTCACCTCCAAGGGCCTATGCTGGGGGGCTGTGTGGCCACTGTGAGATGTGGTCCCAGACCATAGCACCCGCTCCCTGCAAAGTGTGCTCCTCTCAGGAGGCCTGGTGTATGTAGTTTTTCCAAAACAGCACAACGTGGGCCCTTACTCAGTTTCCAGCCTCATCTCCTCCCTGGTTCCTGCCTCACACACAGCCTGACAGAGTGGGTTCTGAGCACAGAGTATGCAGATGCGCTACAGCTACCTGTCTCAGGATGCCACTTCCAAGGCACCAGGCAGCACAAGCCTGGGAAGGACACAGTTGTCACTCTACCTGTGTGTCTCCTAGTGGGAGGTGCTCATGTGCTCAAATCCTAAACAACAACAACTTTCATTAAATGACATTTAAAGCCTTCACATGCTCCCAGGCCCTCAGGCTCCTGGGATGGATGTAAGGTCTCCAGTGCCCTGTCTTGCTCAGTCGGTCTGCAGAGATGGGAGATGGCAAGACATCACTTGCCACAGCTGCAGCATCCCTGGGCCCTACTGACCTCGTAGCAAGGTGGACGCACTGGATCGGACTATCTACTCAAGCAGGAGGGAACTGAGGCCCCACGAGCCACGGGGCATCTCAACTCACTGTGTACTGTGGCTTGTAGCTGCCAGTCCATCACCAGTGCAGATCAAAGGGGATGTGCAAAGAGGACCCACATACGTGTTCCCACTACTCCTTCCCCGCCCATCCTCCCAGGAGCCGGCTGGGCAGAGCTTCTCCTCACTGACCTGGGTCTGGGTCCTCCAGCTTCTCCTTGAGCCGGGGGAAGGCGGGACGCAGCGACTCGGGGTACTTGAGGAACACCTTGTACATGATCAGCACTGCCTTTTTCCTGATGTACGGCTTGGTGTGAGACATCTGTGCAGACAGACAGGTGACTCGTGACTCACCTGCCCAGCGCCCCGACTCTTCCATACCTCACTCCCTCCAACCCACTGAGAGCAGCCCTGCCCCTGCCCCTGCCCTCTGCATCTGCCTATCCCAGGGGGCCTCCCTGCTGCACTAGAGGTGCTGGGCTCACAGAGGGATGCAGTCAGCTGTGAAAGCTCATCTGCTTATAACATGTGGCCCTGTTCCCAGGTTGTCCTCACTTGAGCCTCCTCCAGGACAGTCTCTGCACTGGAATTGGCAGGGGGTAACTCCTTAGCTCATCAGGTTCCAGGGGGCTCCACGCAGGCCCTAGATGCTCTCTAGCCCACAGAGATGGCAACTATCTGGAAAACCTCACAAAGCATACATCTCAGTGGTCTGGGCAATCTGTGACAACAACCACAGCTACCACAGGAAGGGGCATTTGGGCATGGAAGGTCCCAGTGAAGATCTGTTTTACAACAGGCACCGGCTAGATCTGGATGGGGACAGTAGGCTCTGACAACCCCTACCCCTGGTACTGATGAACTCTGAGATCACCAGGCAGGATCCAGGAGACAAATCCAGGAGAAAGCAAAGCTGACTACTGTTGGGTCCCACACACCCCAGTCACACAGCAGCACTGGGTTCTGGGCACCACAGGATGAAGGGGAGGGTGGTGCAGGCACAGAGACTCACCAGGGTCATGATGTCATTTGCCAGATCTCTGGCAAGATCTGGGGTGACAAAACAGGACAGACCAGTCAGTGCCACTCCAGTGTCGTACTGGCTGGGGCTGCTCAGGTCCTGCAAGGGGACAGCAGGAGGGTAAATGGCAATCCCTTGGACTATCTGTATGTCTGCATCCCAGCTGCCCTGCAGTCCAGCATGAGGGCATCTCAGTTCCTCTACTGTCATCGAAAGAAACTGGAGCACAGGTCAGACGCAGAGGGCCAGAAAGCTCTGCATGGAAGCCACCAAGTCTCTGAGCTCCTTGGGGACAGGGGCTACTTTGCAAGTCACAGCTCCTAGGCAAGGAGTATCTGGCTCCTGGCAAGGCTGTAGGGACCTGTTTCTACTCAGCAATTCCTCTATGACAGTCCTCTGGCCATTTCAAGCTGAGACACTCTGGGCCGATGCTGAGCACATCCTTCTAATGAGTATCTTCTGCCCAAAGCAGAAGACTGAGACAGGCAGCTGTCCCCACTTCCCTCAACTTCCTCCCAGTGCCCTGTCTCCCTGCTCTAAGGCAGTACACCTGTCACTAGAGGATGCACTATGGGTGCCACATCCACTTTCGAAAGGCTCCCAGCTACAACATACATGGGGCGTGCTTCGAGTGCTAATCTCATGATACTAACAGAACATTGTGAGTTTTAGGGCCTTTCCCTACGCAGTGGACTCATAGCATCAGAACCTATGATCAGCCTTTGCCCTCATGCCCAGACTTCACAGTGTCACCTCCCAAAGAGACAGTGAAGAAAGCAGTGGGAGCAATGGGAGCACCGTCCTCCTAGTAGGAAGGGCACCAGGAAGACAGGCAGAGATGACAGAATGGCCTGGAGCTTGGCCTTGAGAGAGCCCTCTTCCCAGGTTCCAGACTGCACAGGGGCTGCAAAGGCCTGGGATATGTGCGTGCGCAAAGCATGCAGGCCTCAGCTGCACAGACACCGGGTCCCAGCCAGGACGTCCCCAGCTTTCTCTTATGCACCTGACCTCCTATATGTCTTTGAGAGGAAGACTGACCCACAACATCACACAGACGCGAGATGCTGATCTCAGAGCCCAACTATGCTGACCCAGTCCTGCTTACCACACTGCCCACTCCCCTTCCTCCTAGTGCCCAGATGCCCAGTTCCACCCCCAGAGCCTAGCCACTCAAGCCTGCTTCTTCCCACAAGGCCCACCTATCCAGGACCCCTGCTTTAGAAGGCCCCGTACACCTATGCCCCTACTGCTCCAATCACTGAGATCCTTACTCTCCTCAAAAGGCCTGTTCAGCCCAGGTATCCGCTCCTCCAAGAATCTCTGGTTCTCCCAGGCCTCCTAGGAGCTTGACCCCATAACCCAGATACACTGCTCACATGGCTTGTGGCCATGACATCACCTAGCCCTGAACCTCCTGCCTCACCTTTGCCTTCAGCCAGACCCTGTCCTCATCAGCAGCATGAGCCCAGCTATGCTACTTTGGCTCCCATCCACTCATTCCTATTCCACCTGATACATGCCCACAACATATTCCTGGAACCCCAGCCCCAGCCGCCATCTCACACTGCAGGAGTCCTGCCCTTGCTCCAGCATCTGTGCCCTATGATAGGAATTAGAAAGGAGGTGACAGCACAGAGAGGGCAGCCAGCACCCTGGGGTTTGCAGCACAAGGAAGGCAGAGAGGGCAGGACATGGTCAAGGAGTGACTGACTGACTGACACATAGACCATCAAGAGGCAAGATACCATCAGGCAATGGGAGCCAGCAGCCTGGTCAGGAACCCGATGTGGACACGGAGAGATCGTAGCTGCCCTGCAGTACAGCAGGGAAGTAAGGAAGGGGCATGTGCAAAGCTCCAGCCTCAAGCTCTCTAGAGTGGTAAAGCTCATGCTTGTTGAGATGCAGGGGACATGAACAGCCTGGAAACACCGCTCCAGGCAGGTGGGAGTGCACCACTGACAGGGACCCTCAACTAGACTTCTGTGGTTCACTGCAGTGGCAGGAAAGCATCAGGGCCTACCTTGCGGATCTGGTTGGTGGTCAGCATGATGACGTCAGTACCTTCATGGAAGCACTGGGAGGCTGCGAGGTAGCCGACACGCTGCAGGGTCAACAGCCACAACGTCAGAGCCAGAGGAGCCATGCCAGCCCTACAGGAGCACCCACCAAACCCTCGACAGCAGACAGCTCCACCGCACTGCTGTACACATACACCGGCAGGTACCACCCTGGTTCTCATGACATACCACTCCATCTCTCCATAAAAAGGACTTGCACGGGGGCTGGAGAGATGGCTCAGAGGTTAAGAGCACTGGCTGTTCTTCCAAAGGTCCTGAGTTCAATTCCCAGCAACCACATGGTGGCTCACAACCATCCACAACGTGATCTGATGCCCTCTTCTGGTTACAGATGTTCATACAGATAAAGCACCCATACATAAAATAAATAAATAAATCTTAAAAAAAAAAAAAGGACTTGCTTAGGGGCTGGGTGTATTCAGCATATGCCATAAATGCACGGATCATGACAGATAACAGAGGAAAATATTTAAAGGAATCAGTGTGTCCAACTACCATGACAATGGCCCCACAACCAAGTATCAGAAGCCTTGGGACAGCAGTGCTGATCAGTCTTAGTCAGCTGGGTCAGGTATGTGCCAATCAAACACGGACACTGCTACACACAGTGGCACAGCTTGTCCTGGCAGCATGCAGGAGGCAGAGGCAGAAGACTGGTTGGTGTTCAAGACCAATCTCAGCTACAGGGGATTAGAAGCCAGCCCACAGCGTGGGAGACTGAAAACAACAGCCAGTCCTACAAACCAGCATCAAGGCAGGTGGTGGTGTCCCACACCTTTAATCCCAGAACTCAGGAGGCAGAGGCAGGCGGATCTCTGTGAGTTCGAGGCCAGCCTGGTCTACAGAGTGAGTTCTAGGACAGCCAGGGCTACACAAAGAAATCTTGCCTCAAAAAAATAAATAAATAATAAAATAAAATAAAAAATCCAAACAAAAGTAAAAATCCCACCAAGTGTCACTGAAGTAATTTCAAAGAAAACAAGACATCCTGGTTATCAAGCTACAGACAAGCAAAGCTATGGAAGTGCTTGCTTTGTGCTCTGCAATTCTCCTGCCTCGATCTCCCCAGTCCTGGGAGAACAGCTGGACATCCTGGGTTCTGGGCTTGGCAAATGTTTGAGGGAACAGGGGTGAGGCATCAGCAGCCCTTGTCCTGTTTGTTGGTGGTCTCCTTTCTTGCTGTGGTCTAAAGATAGGGTCTCACTCTGTAACCCAGACTGGCCTAGAACTCCTCCTGTCTCAGCCCTCCACATGCTAAAATTACAGGAGCATGCTACTATTCCCAGCATTTTGCTTTTTTCTTTTACAACACTAGCTCCCTCAGGACAATGTTGAGAGAGGGTCCTGGTGACCGACTGTCTGTGAGGCCAGGAAGCAGGGGCCACTGTGACCAGGCAAGTATTTTATCACTGAGCCACACTCTCTGCTGAGACACAAAGCAGACAGGGATCTCACTCTGCACAAGCCACGGCCAGGTGGGAAGAGTGGCCCAGAGGGCAGAGCTGAGGTGGCTGGTGCTCAACCTGCACTGTGGTCCAGACAGGAGCTGTGGACACCTGTCTGTCTCAGGCCCTACTCACAGGCAGGAAGGCTGAGTGACAATCCCTGAGACAGCACGCTGTCTCCCTTCAACAGCAGGACCACTGCCCAGAGGATACACTGTCAAGGACACCCCCATGCTGGAGGCTCCTTCTCCCTCAGGGACCTCACATACAGCACACTTGCCTGCCGCGCATCCTTGGCCCTTACCCCCTTACCTTGAATGTAAACTTGGAGGCACTCATGACTTCGATGATGTTGAAGGCGGCCCAGCTAATGTCATACCCGAGCATCTGTAACTGATGAGGGAAGAGTGGTGACTCATTTACACTCAGAAGACGCCAGGGCAAAGGTTTCAGCAACAACCAGAGCATACATTCCCACATGTGGAAGAACAAACTGCATTCAGTCTGAACACATAAACTTCATCCACCACAAACCTCTGGGGACTTTTACATCTTTTCAGCAAATGACTCTGACAAGACTGGAGGTGGTTCAGAGGGAGAGCTCTTCAGGGGTAGTAGAGTGCCACCCCTCGCCCCACCCCACCAACAGTCCCCCGGTGAAAGACTGGGGAATCTGTCAGGGATGGCGCCCCCACCTAGAATCTTCCATGGGGTGCTGTGGTATAGCTCAGCAGGAGAGTCCCTGCCTGGCATGTGTGAGAGACTGGGTTTCCTTTCTAGCACTTAAAAAATTAAAAAGGGGGGCTAGAGAGATGGCTCAGCGGTTAAGAGCACTAACTGTTCTTCCAAAGGACCTGGGTTCAAATCCCAGCACCCACATAGCAGTTCACAGTTGTCTATAATGGCCGGGCGTGGTGTACGCCTTTAATCCCAGCACTTGGGAGGCAGAGGCAGGCGGATCTCTGTGCGTTCAAGGCCAGCCTGGTCTACAAAGGGAGTCCAGGACAGTCAAGGATACACACAGAAACCCTGTCTCAAAAAAACAAAACAAAACAAATAAATAAATAAATAAATAGGGCCAGGCATGGTGGCGCATGCCTTTAATCCCAGCACTTAGGAGGCAGAGGCAGGTAGACCTCTGTGAGTTCGAGGCCAGCCTGGTCTATAGAGTGATTTTTCAGGATACCCAGGGTTATACAGAGAAACCCAAGCCCAAAAATAAACAAAGAAGGTAAAAAAGAGCAAGCTTTTCTGCAATAGACAGTAAAGAGCCTCGTGGCACACTCCAGTCCCAAGAATCTGGCATGGTACCTCCCCTCCCAATCTGAGTAGGAATGGGGGCTGAGGTGGCAACATTCACATACACCTGCAGCCAGAAGTCAGTTCACAGCCTGAGTTTCCCGGTCAGGTCCCATCACCTCACTACATGCTCAACATGTACTGACCACAGCAGCCTCAGGTAGGACTCGGCATGGCCCTTGGGCTGCGCACAGCAGCAATGTTTGACAGACAGACGACACGACAGGTAGGCAGGCAGTCAGGCAGGCAACTGGGGCACAGGGGAGGCACTCACATAAGTGAGCTTGCAGACAGCGTTGGCCTTCACAGCAATGTTGTCCTGCTTCAGCTCCTGCTTGATCTCATCGATGCACTGGGAGATGTACTTGGCCTGAACGGGAGACAGCAGCGTGATGGAGGAAGCAGCAGTGTGGCAGGCTGCTGGTTGTCAGCAGGGGAGGTGGGGAAGAGCACGTAGAGTTCCAGCCCAGCTGCAGAGACCTGGCTCCTTTCTCTTTCTTCTCTTTGCAGCATGAGGACCTGAAGCAGGGCTGGTACATGCCAGGCAAGGACGCTCTCCTGAGCTGTCTCTCAAAGACCAACTGGGTACCTATTCTCCACTGACAAGAAATGTCCATAACAGGAGAATCTAAGGGGAGAAGTGCAGCTGGGATGGGCCACAGTGACAGCTCTAGGTGACAGCCTCCAACTGGGGAAAGGTGGAATATTCTGGACCTAAGAAGTGTGGCTGGCCACATGACACCCTACTGTACAGCCTGATGCCCATCTGATCTACACATGCGGCAGGGCCCACTGTGTGCCCTTTCTTCACACAGGCTGCTTTGCATAGCCCACTCACTACTGACATTCACCCTTGGTCTCCCTTGGTGCAAACTCAGCAAATCTACCCAATAACTTCTTGAGCTGGCCAATTCCACCCAAGAGAACAGAGGCACAAAGTCCAGAAAAAGGCAGACGTGAGTCCCAGGGAATGTCTCCTACTCCACCACCAGGACAAGCACAAATAGTCAAGTCACCCCAGGACAGTATGAGCTGGGGTTGCTGTGGAGGGATGCAGACTCTTCCAGCCACACGCAAGAGCAGCCCATAAGCGTCCATGCGCAGGTGCTGTCTGCAGAGTGAGGAGCCTGCTTCTGTATGTGACAGTGGAACCAGCAGCACCTGACAGCAAGTGTCGCTGTTCTTCAAATACAGTCCAGAGCTGCCCACCCCAGGCATGCAGGGGTGTCAGGCTCCAGTCCAAGTCCCTGTGAAGCTAACCTAATAGGCTGCCTGTGGGGTCATCACTGCCCAGTGCATCTTGTCCCCAACATAGGGTCACAAGGAAGAGTCACAGTTGTTCAGCACAACAGCTTTTTTTTTTCTCTGTCTTTTGGGTTTGTCTGTTTGAAAACAGGGTCTCATGTAACCCAGGCCACCATGCAACTGGGCTGGCCTTGAACTCCTGTCCCACATGGAATGACAGGCATGGGACGTCATGCCTGGCTAATCAGAGTGCTTTCCTGAATATTTTACGATCTAGACTTCCTCCAATGGAACAAGTGTCACCACAATCTGCCTCAAGTAACTAAATGCCACCCAGAGATCCTCAGGACCAGCACCATGCAAAAATGACTTTTTCCCTCTTCAAGGAAGCCAGACTGTTAATGATTGAAAAGGGAAAGAACTTGACGGGCGTGGTGGCGAACGCCTTTAATCCCAGCACTCGGGAGGCAGAGGCAGGCTGATCTCTGTTGAGTTCAAGGCCAGACTGGTCTACAAAGTGAGTTCCATGATAGCCAGGGCTATTACACAGAGAAACTTTATCTTGCAAAACAAACAAACAAAACACAAAAAACCCAAATTTAAAAAGAAAGGGATAGGCTGGCAAGATAGCTCAGTGGGTAAAGCGGCATTCTTGCAAGCTGAGGACCTGAGTTCAAATCACAACAGCACATGCTCAGGGCACTGACAACAGGATGGATGTGGACCCAGAAGCTTCAGGAGCTCATAGACTAGTTGGACTGCACACATGCCTCAGACAAGTTCTGACTGCGACATGCACACCACAGCATGGAACACACAGATGTGTATGCGCACACACAGAGGTGTGAGGGCCCTGCCGCAAATAATTCACCAAATGCATATTTACAGCCTTGGCACAGGAGCTGAAGCTGTGCAACCTGAATCCCAGGGGAACTGAGAGCACAAGAGGGAAAACATTTTTCTAAACAGTTACTCAAACTCCCCAAATTTGGTGAGAGACAAGAAACTCACACTTCAGCCAGGAGTGGCAGAGGCAGGCCTGTCTCCAGAGCTTGAGGTCAGCCTGGTCAACACACTGAGTTCCAGAACAGCCAGAGCTACACAGTGAGCCCTATCTCGAAAAAGCAAACAAACAGCTGGTAGTGGTGGCAAAATCATTTAAATCCAGCATAAAGGGGATGGGGAGGAAATGGAGGCAAACACAGGTGGATCTCTAAGTTCAAGGCTAGCCTGGTTCACAGAGTGAGTTCCAGGATGCACAGGGGTACACAGAGAAACCTTGCTTCAGAAAACAAAAAAGAAAAAAACAAGCAAACAAAAATTAAAAAGAAAGAAGAAAAGAAAGTCACAATTCAAGAAGCCTGGGCTGGGGATGCTCAGTAGTTCAGGGCCCAGGCTGCTCTTTTGTAGGACTGGAGCCTGATTCCTGGCATTCATGTGGCAGTTCACAAAGACTCTAATCCCAGTTACAGGACATCGAATGCCCTCTTCTGGCTTCTGCAGACATTACGTACATATGGTGTACAAACATGAACCCCCTCATCCCAACCTTCACGAGATACCCATGCCTCTCCTCACAGACTCCCACTGCATGCACCCAAAGAAGCCAGATTAAAATGTGTTCCTTCCAGCTAGGCATGGTAGTGCGTGCTAACCTCAGCATTGAGAGGCAGGTGGAGCTCTGTGAGTCTGAAGCCAGCTTCATTCACAAAGCAAGTTCCAGGCCAGCCAGAGTGACACAGTGATACCCTATCTCAAAATATAAGACAACAACAACAGCCGGGCGAGGTGGCACATGCCTTTAATCCCAGCACTCGGGAGGCAGAGGCAGGCAGATCTCTGTGAGTTCAAAACCAGCCTGGTCTACAAAGTGAGTCCAGGACAGCCAGGGTTACACAGAGAAACCCTGTCTCAAAAAACCATAAAAAAAAAAAGACAACAACAACAAAGGAATATTCCTGAGAACCAACTCTGCAAGTTGTCCTTTGTCTACATGGACACACACACAAAGTCACAGATAGTTATGAGCTGCCCTATGGGTTCTAGGACCCAAACCCAGGTCTTCTAGAAGAGCAGCAAGAAATGGTCCCCTCCGATCCATCTCTCCAGCCCCCAAAACATTAAAACAAAAAAGCTCCTTCCAGCAGGGACCATGCTGACAGAGCTGGGGACACATTAGCCTCCCTGGCCTCAGTCTAGGCAAGGCAGGGCTGGTCTCTCCTGGGGCTCCAGATTCATCCCTTTCATTCCAGGGCTTAAAGGCAGGAAGATTTCTGTGAGTTCAAGGCCAGCCTGGGTTACAATGTGATATCCTGTCTCTAAGAGAAATGAAAACCAAACCTAACTCCCCACACCGGTGATTGATCTCCTGAAACAACACAGTGGAAGAAAAAGGAAAAACAAAACAAAACCAGGGCAGACACTTCCTTCAGGTAGTTTTGGTTTTGTGGTGCTGGGGAAGGAGCCCAAGGCCTTGGGCAGCCCAATGGCACTCACCACTGTACTACACTCCAGCCCTTGGCTTTTTCAAAAACCCTTCACTGTGTAGTCCACCACACTACCCTTAAACGTGGACCATCCTGCCTGGCCTTCCTACAGGTGTGTGCTCCATGCCAGCTGGCTTTGTGAAAGATGACTGCTTTATCAGGCTGATAAGAAGGCGAAAGCCAGACCTGGAGAGGCCAAGCAGTAACCAACGGCCCAACTGGGACTTACCGGTTGAGTGTCAAATCATGGGTCCCTAGGTGAGCCTGGCAAGGGTGTTGTAAGAAACAGAGAAAAAGCCGGGCGGTGGTGGCGCACCTTTAATCCCAGCACTCGGGAGGCAGAGGCAGGCGGATCTCTGTGAGTTCGAGGCCAGCCTAGTCTACAAAGTGAGTCTAGGACAGCCAGAGCTGTTATACAGAGAAACCCTGTCTCGAAAAACCAAAAAAAAAAAAGAAAAAGAAAAACCAAAAAACCAAAACATCAACAAAAAAAAAAAGTTTCAAGGGAGGATAAATCTGGTACACCCTTAATGCCAGCACTCAGGAGGCAGAGGCAGGCAGAACTGGGTGAGGTGGAGGCCAGCCGGGGCTACGGAGTGTAACTCAGCTTAGCCATAGAGCACTACCAAAGCAGCAGCTGTGGACCCTGAAGTCCAGCAGAGGGAGGCAGTGAAAGTAAAGCCAGGGCTGGAGAGATGGCACAGCAGTCCAGGGGACCTGAGTGTGCTTCCCAGAGCCCACGTCCACCCAGGAGATCTAATGCCCTCAGATGGCTCTGCAGGCACTCACACACACGGCTACCCACTGGGTGTGATCCTGTACACATACAACCCCAGCATTAAGGAAGCAGAGATAGCCCGGTGTCTGTGAGTTCAAGACCAGCCTGCTCTACAGAATAGGCTGCAGGCCAGTCAAAGCTACAGAGGAAGATCATCTCAAGGGGCTGCAGAGATACAACAGAGGTTAAGAGTACTTGCTGCGGGGGCTGGAGAGATGGCTCATTGGTTAAAAGCACTAGCTGCTCTTCCAGAGGTCATGAGTTCAATTCCCAACAACCACATAGTGGCTCTAAACCATCCATAATGAGATCTGATGCACTTTTCTAACTGCAGGTGTGCATGCAGATAGAGCACTCATACATAAAATCTTTTTTTAAAAAAAGTACTTGCTCCTCTTCTAGAGGACCTGGGTTCAATTCCAGCACCCACTTGTGGCTCTTAACCATCCATAGCTCCAGTTCCTGGAGATCAGATGACAGCTAGCTTCTGAAAACACTGTGCGCACAAGGTACACAGGCAAAACACCCAAAACACAAAATAAATATATCAGTTTTTCTTTTTGGTTTTTCGAGACAGGGTTTCTCTGTGTAATAGCCCTGGGTGTCCTGGTCTCACTTTTGTAGACCAGGCTGGCCTCGAACTCACAGAGATCCGCCTGCCTCTGCCTCCCGAGTGCTGGGATTAAAGGTGTGCGACACCAATGCCTGGCATTTTGCTTTTTTTCAAGACAGGTTTTCTCTGTGTAGTCTTGGCTGTCCTAGAACTCCTGGAACCCAGCAATATTTTTTTTTTAAGATCATCTCAAGTTGGGCAGTGATAGCACTTCGGAGGCAGAGGCAGGAGGATCTCTAGAAGTTTGAAGCCAGTTTGGTCTACAGGGCAAGTTCCATCCAGGGCTACACAGAGAAATCTTGTCTTGATTAAAAAAAAAAAAAAATCTCAAAAATAAACTAAGAACCCACAAAACTTCCAGAGCGCACACATCTACAACGCAAATACTTGTAAGGCATGAGCATTGTAACTCCCAGGGTTACACAGCAAGACCTGCGTAAACCACAAGCAAGCCAGTGCTGTACATAACACACCCCACACTGCAGCCACAGCAATTCCCGAAGAAGGTATGGGAGGGAGGGGACATGAAGAACACAACCTAACAGAGGTTCCTGAGGACATGGGCACACAGCCCTCAGAATCAGTCATCCCAGCACTGGAAGGCTGAGGCAGGAGAGTCATGAGCTTCAAGTGAGCCTGGGCGATGTCCCTAACTAGAGCCTGTTTGAGGGACCCAACTAGGATGTGACCTGTCCTTAGTGTCCTGGGTTAGACACTAAGTCTCCTTAGAGGCTTCCCAGAGAGCACTCACTCAGTGGGAGGGCAAGAGGGGAACACAGAAGCCCTCAAGAGCAGAGAAGACCACAAATCTCAACAGGACAGTCCACAATAAGCAAAACGCAGGCCAACCAGCTATTTCCAACCACAGTAACAACAGCCAGGGACAACAGGGAGGGTACAGACCAGACCAGGTGGAGAAGGGAAGGGGGCTACGGGGAAATGACTGTCCCAGCCAGGCGCCTGCTTCCTGAACTCTCGGTCACATAGCAAGCAGGAGCCGGCAGGTACTTGTCATGGATGCTCTGATTCAGGGTGGCCTTCCTGCCCAGGAGGCCGGTGTCTTTCCACTGAGCCAGGCCCTACGCGCCCGCTCTCTCACTTCTTCCTTAATTAGGTCACAGGCTGGAGGGGGGGGGAGCGGGGCTCGTGGTCACAACTTAACTTCTGGAAAAATCGCTTCCACACCCTGACTCTTGCCGTGTTTGGGCTTCCAGTTTTGAAGTCAGACTTCCTCATTCCAGGACACCCCTGGGTCGCTAGTGTACGGGGACTCAGGCTGCAAACATCGGTACTTCAGGGGATCCGCGGCAGGGATCCCCAAGTAAGCCCAAGACAACAACCTGGACCTGTCCCTTTTGACTGCCATTGGGGTTTCGCTAGAGGAGATGAGCAGACCCATGGCCTGACTCAGTATGTGATCCAGAAAGAAGCTGAGGTGGGAGAACCTTTGCCTAAGCATGTGTCTGTGCTAGCTCTATGGAAGGCAAGCAGGTAAACTGAGGCTCAATTGCAAGAACTAAAACATTTGGGTCTGTGGGGCAGCACTTGCTTCAAGTGGACAACCCGGAGGGACAGGGAGTGGCCCCCCAGTTG
Organism: Lophiomys imhausi; assembly: GCA_907164525.1. NCBI lineage: Eukaryota > Metazoa > Chordata > Mammalia > Rodentia > Muridae > Lophiomys > Lophiomys imhausi. The sequence continues at coordinate 4,219,372 of CAJQZJ010032834.1, forward strand.
GACACCTGAGCCATTCTGGACAGCGTCTGTTTCAAGCCGACAGGAGCTGCTGGGGGTAAACTGAGGCCAGGGGAAAGGAGAGGCTGTGCAGAGCCGCGGCTCCGGAGCAGGCAGGCCGGAAATGGCGATGGGGTCGAGGAGGCGACTCCACCGCGGGCCACAGGCCACAGGCTGTGGGGAAGAGTCGGGCAGCCCCGCTCCACGCCGGCTCACCTCGTCCTCCTTGTGGTTGCGGATGCCGCGGACCAGATCCTGCAGGTTCTTGTCGAACATGCGGTCGATGCTGCCCTTGACCATCTTGAGGGCCATCGCGGCGACCCGCGGGCTGCGGCCTCTGAGGGGAACGCCGCCGTCGCCCCGGCCCTGGGAGGCGCGGGGACCCGGGGACCGCACCTCAGGCGTGCGACCCGCTGCGCTTCCGGCCGCCACGGAGGGGACGACCTGGAGGCCAGAGCGACGGCGGCGGCCGCAGACCAGTCTGAGGAGAGGGGCGGCGAGTGAGCCCCCCACTCCCACAGACCCCCTCGCTTAGGAGCTCAGGGCCGCTCGCAAATGGCGGCCAAGATGGCGGTGGGTCAGCTGACGGAGAGCCTCGGCGTCCCGGAAGCCCCGCCTCCTCAGAAAGCCCCGCCCCGGACTGCGGTTTCCTTGACAACCACATGCCACCCAATAGGAAACAGGCACCGCCCTTTGATGCCAGTGAGGCCCACCCCTTCCGGTGCAGCGCCCTCCATTCTCATTGGTGAGCAGGAACTCCACGGACGTTCTAACCACACCCCTAAGGGAAACGCGAGCCGCGTCGCCCCACTCCGCTAAAAGACAGCAATGGGCGTGGTGTTTGTGGGCGTGGTTATATGAGGGCGGAGCTCCCACGTGGAGCTTTTTGGGCAAGGACCTGGTGAAGCATGTGCAGCCCCGCCTTTTCTGAATCTGTGCGGTGACGTGGTGGGAATCGGCAATCCGAGGCAGAGACTGAATCATCAGGGGTTGCTCCCTCATCAACCACACTGACATCCTCCGGAGGTAGAGGCAGGAGAATCTGGAGTTCGGTGCCAGCCTTGAATGCTGTAATGGTTACTCATCAACGTAAACATAAAAGTTGGAGGACTGGCCGGGCGGTGGTGGCGCACGCCTTTAATCCCAGCACTTGGGAGGCAGAGGCAGGCGGATCTTTGTGAGTTCGAGGCCAGCCTGGTCTACAAAGTGAGTCCAGGACAGCCAGGGCTACACAGAGAAACCCTGTCTCGAAAAACAACAACAAAAAAAAGTTGGAGGACTGACTCAGCACTATTGCCCCTGCCTGCAATCCTCCGGTAGGAGAGCTGGGGGTGTGGCTCGGGTGGGGCTAACAGACATTGTCTTTTGTGTTTTTTGTTTTTTTTTTTTTCGAGACAGGGTTTCTCTGTGTAACAGCCCTGGCTGTCGCGGACTCGCTTTGTATGTCTTTAATCCCAGCACTCGGGAGGCAGAGGCAAGCGGGTCTCTATGAATTCGAGGCCAGCCTGGTCTACAAAGTGAGTCAGGACAGCCAGAGCTGTTATACAGAGAAACCCTGTCTCGAAAAACCTAAAAAAAAAAAAAGAAAGAAAAGAAAAAGAAGTTCAGGTTTATTTTAGGCTACATAGTGAATTTAAGGCCAGCCTGAACTACATGAGACCAAAATGCCAAAACGAAGGCAGGCATGATGACCCACGCCTTTCATCTCAGCTCTGGGCAATGAATTTGTGTGTGTGTGTGTGTGGATTCTAGGCCAGCCTAAGCAACATAGAGATACACCGTTGAATACACGTTAACACCTGGAGCTACAGCTCCATTTGGAAAATGTTTTTGAAGCAGGCAGGAGCCTGAGTTGCACCCAAGCACCCCGGGAGCGAGCGGGCATAGGAATGCCAGCGGCCTATGAGGAGGTAGGGGATCAGGAGTTCAAGTCAGCTTGGCCTACCAAAACAAATGAAAAAAACATTTGAGTTACTGATGGGTGGGTAGAAGAGCATTTGACATCATTGCTGGGACCACAGCCTTAGTGTGGCCAGCAGGGGGCAGTGCCGGCCAGGCCCAGAAGTGGCAGCCTGAGCAGGTGGACCAGGCCAGAGACTCAAGGCTGTGTTGTCATGCATACTTGAGCCCTGAATCCCTTCACTAACCCATAAATAATCCCTCCACCTATCCATCGACATTTCACCCACCCCCTCCACCCACCCACCTCCACCTATCTATTCCTCATCCACACAACTGCCCACACATCCATCCATCTATCCACACACACCCACCCCATTGTCCATCTACACATCTATCCATCCATCCATCCTTCCACCCACTCAATTAACATACTAGAATCTACTCTGTTCCAGCTCTAGTAATGAGCAGAGATCAAGGAGACGTTCAGAGTGAGAAGCTCTGGGAGGAAGAGGCAGGCAGACACGGGAACAGAGTGGAGGTCAGCAGAGGCTCAGGGGGTGCTGACAAAACTCAGCCTCAAGCTTGTCTGGGATGGACAAGGCCCTGGGTTCAAATGTGAGCAAAAACAAACAAAAGCAGCTCAGCTGGGTGCGTGCGATCAGATGGGCTGCCCTGGCTAGCAGGGCCAGAGGAGCCATTGCTCTACAGGGCCATTCATTGAGTGACTGCAATATACCTGGATGAGCTTTTTGTCAGCCCTGTGACAGAAGGCAAAGGTTGGCTCACACTGACCTCCCACTTGACACAACCTAGGGATCCACTAAGGGGACAGACTCAACTGAGGGACTTCTTACCTCAGGCTGGTGGTGGGCATGTTTGTGGGAGTTTGTCGTGGCTGTCAGCTGACAAGTGGCCCTTGCTGGCCCAGAGGGTGGAATGGCCTCAGGCCTGCTCACAGCTCCTGCTTGAGTTCCTGCACCGATTTCCCTCAGTGAAGAGTTTTCACTGGAAGAGAAAGCTAAGTGGGCCCTTCCTTCCCCAAGTGACTTGGCTAGCATTTTATCACAGCAACCGAAATGCAACACCGATGGTCCTCCAGTTCTCAAAAGCAGAGGCTTGGGCACGCTGGGTTCTTCTGGAGGGCCCAGCTCAATTGGCAGCACAGCTGTCTGTAACCCCTGTTCCAACTGATCCAGCTCCCTCACACACAGGCAAAACACAATGTACATAAAATACAAAATATTTTTTTTCCTTTTTTCTAGACAAGGTTTCTCTGTGTAACAGTACGGGGCTGTCCTGGAACTCACTCTGTAGACCAGGCTGGCCTCAAACTCAAAGATCCACTTGCCTCTGCCTCCTGAGTGCTGAGATTAAAGGTGTGTGCCACCACACTCGGCTACAGCCAGGGCTGTCACACAAAGAAACCCTATCTCAAAAAACAAAACAGAGAGTTGAAATAATGCTATGTAGCAAACTCCCTTGTAGCATGGCAGCTTCTTTTATTATTTTTGTCTTATTAAACACTCTAATTTAATTTTACTGTACTTTATACCTCTACCTCCCTTCCAACCTTTGTTCCTTCCAACTCCCAACACTAGGTGGGAGAGAAAGAAGGTTAAAGGTGAAGAAGACAGTTCTCTTTGAGCTACTTCCTGCTGATCAGGGTCATCGGGTTCTTTGGGGTCAATACCAATCTCAGTAGTCACAATATCCAGAAGTCCAGCAAACCAGGAAACAGCAGGAAGAAAAACCAGCAGCGGTTTAGGGGAGCACCAACAGCCATCTCTTTCTTCTTTGTAGCTCCCCCTTCTCCTTGGGTCCTGGCTTTTTACTCCTCTCTCAATTCTTCAGAGTTCAACTTGCTCAGCCAGCTAAGTCACACCCCTGCTCGCTCACAAGGCGGTTAATAGTTTGCACCAATGGTCTTAACTGAAGCAGCCTCACTCATGGGATTAAACAAAAACATCCTTATAGCTGTGGGGGGGGGGCAAAATTCTTATCACATTTCCCTCTTTTAGGTCAAAAAATGGCATATATATAATTTAAGGCTGGCTAAAAAGCCAAGAGTGCCAAGAGAGTGAACAAGGTAGGTGGAGCTCAGAGGCCATGGTGAGGAACACAAGGCTGTGAAGCATATACAAGCTGAGGAAACGATAGAAGTGTGTAGAAGCAATTAATTAAACTATTTAGCAGCATTTAAATTATTGTTAATGGGCCGGCAATGTTAATCCTTAACTCGCCATTATAAATGAGCACACAGAGACCTGATGGGGGTGGAGAGATGGCTCAGCGGTTAAGAGCACTGGCTGTTCTTCCAGAGGTCATGAGTTCAACTCCCAGCAAGCACATGGTGGCTCACAGAGACCTGATGGATTTTAACAAGCCTTGGACTGAAATGTGCAATCTTAGCCCATCTAAGCTAGCTCTTAATTCTATTCCCCAAATATGACCCCATATTATACATACGTCCCTTTGGACTGCTATTCTCACAATATGCTGATGTTCCAGGCCACATGGAATGATCTTCTTTCATCCACCCCATCGTGTGTCTCCTTCTTCCTGCTCCTGGCTTCTTCTACCCAAGAACTCTGCTTCGGAAGCCTGCCTCTTAGCCTACCTCTGTCTTTGCCCAATCTCAGGCCTCAGCATTTATTCAACCAATCAGAGACAATGATTAGAAAACAAAGTAACAGACAGCAAGAAGGACCAATTAATTAACACTTAGAATCTGTAACATCACCCCATCAGAAGTGATTCTCAGCTGATGGAGGAAGCCAGCCGACCTCAAGTTTAATGGTTCAAACAGGCTCATAAGCCAGCCACAATCAAGCAGTGGAAATAAACTGACCACGGGAACTAGCCCAAGTCAGCCCCAACAGACACTAAGCTTAGGAAGGACTACCTGCTGTGACTGCTGTAACCACACTGCCAAAATCAGGTTTTCCCCAATGGACCTATGCTAAGAATATTAGTATTGGCAGGTGTGGTGGCGCACACCTTTAATCCTAGCACTAATGAGGCAGAGCAGTCAGATCTCGGTGAGTTCAAGGCCAGCCTGGTCTACAGAGTGAGTCCAGGACAGTCAGGGCTACACAGAGAAACCCTGTCTCAAAAAACTAAACAAACAAACAAAAAAAAGAATATTGATATTGTTTTAAGAAAATTAAAATAAGCCGGGCGGTGGTGGCACACGCCTTTAATCCCAGCACTTGGGAGGCAGAGGCAGGCGAATCTTTGTGAGTTCAAGGCCAGCCTGGTCTACAAAGTGAGTCCAGGACAGCCAAGGATACACAGAGAAAACCTGTCTCGAAAAAACCAAAAAAAAAAAAAAAAAGCCGGGCAGTGGTGGTGCACGCCTTTAATCCCAGCACTTGGGAGGCAGAGGCAGGCGGATCTTTGCGAGTTCGAGGCCAGCCTGGTCTACAAAGTGAGTCCAGGACAGCCAGGGCTACACAGAGAAACCCTGTCTTGAAAAAAAACCAAAAAAAAAAAAAGAAAATTAAAATAGGGTTGGTTAGGTGTTCTTAGATATTAAGTGTTTATGGGTATTAGGTTTTAGGTACTAGGTTACAGGATATAGGAGTTTTATAGGTGTTTGTTAAGTATTAATAAAAATAAGCGTTTTAAATAAAAAATTTTTTGTTATCTCTGCAACATTGGTTAGGCCACTTTTCAGTGTCCTGCTTGTTCACAGATTGGACAGACAGCCTGCTTTCAGCAGTTTGTCCGGTGACTATCTTGTCACATTTGTTTCTTTAATGCCCACCATCTTTTTTTTTTTTTTTTTTTTTCGAGACAGGGTTTCTCTGTTTAACAGCCCTGGCTGTCCTGGACTCACTCTGTAGACCAGGCTGGCCTCGAACTCACAGAGATCCACCTGCCTCTGCCTCCCAAGTGCTGGGATTAAAGGCATGGGCCACCACGTCTGGCCCCTTTTCTTATTAAACATCTTAAATGCCACTTTCTGTAGGTCTCTGAGGTTTTTGAAAACCATCTATCATCTATCTGTCTATCTATCTAAATAGGCAAACATTGCATGTCTATCTATGTACTATCTATTTAATTTCAAAAACATATATAAGAGACTAAATACAGCATATTTCTTCAGTTAGCTAAGCTAATTATCTACAAAACTATAAGTTTGATTGGCTATTAATTTGCATTTCATAGTTATCTATATAATTTTCAGTAGTAGCTTTGAAATGGACTATAACTAAAAATTGCATTTTAAAATGAGTAACAGACATTTTCAATGAATTAAATGCTTTTTTTTTTTTTTTTTTGGTTTTTCGAGACAGGGTTTCTCTGTATATCTCTGGCTGTCCTGGACTCGCTTTGTAGACCAAGCTGGCCTCGAACTCACAGAGATCCGCCTGCCTCTGCCTCCCAAGTGCTGGGATTAAAGGCGTGCGCCACCACCGCCCGGCTGTTTACTTTTTATATCCTAGTAACTCTTGGCTGCTCTATCTTAGTAACTCTAAGCTGCTCTTGCCTGAATATGGCTCGTACATTTTGCTGTGGGGCCTTGAGGAGGACCCCAAAGTTTCTTCCTGAGTGCAAAAGATTACCTTGCATGTCCCTCATGGATATACATTAAATTGTCCAGTGTTGTCCTCTGTAACAAAAAAAAATTTTATTTAAAACACTTATATTTTTAATACTTAACAAATATCTATAAAACATCTATATCCTATAACCTAAAACTTATGATCTAAGACCTGTAATCTAAGAACACCCTAATACATAAGAACACCCTAATACTTATCTAAGAACACCTAACTAACACAATTTTAATCTTCTTTAAAAGGATATTGATATTCTTAGTGTAGGTCCATACAGGGTGAGTTGGTTTGCAGCAGTCCTGGCAGGTAGTCCCTTACAATCTTAAAGTCCATTGGGCCTTACTTTGTCAGTTCCCAAGGCCAATTTATTGTGACCGGCTTATAAAGTCAGTCTGTTCCAATTGCCCAATTGATGGTGTCTTTTTTTCCATCAGATGAGACTCGCGTCCATGGTCTCCTTGGCCCTGGCAAGCCTCAGTGGTCAAAAATCTCTCCAAGTGGCTTCCAAATTCCACTCGCTTCGTTGCCAGCCTTAATAGACTGAATTATGATAGCAAAGGGTCTTTCTCAAGCCAGCTTGCAATGAAAAGTCTTTCTCTCTTGGACTCCGCCTTTCAGTTTATGAGCATTATGGCCTAATGGCCTGAATATGCCAGACCTTGCTGTATATTTCTCTGGAGTGACTTCTCAGTTGGTAAAGGGTAGGAGGAAGACAGCAGTTGCATGGAGCTCTCTGGTTTATATATTGCATTTTCTCGTGATCCTTGGTAGTGTGGAGGGTCCACAAGATTTCTCACGATGTCCAGCAATCCCGTTGCTTCTCACAGCAACTGATGTCTTCTGTGTGGTTTGTGCAGTTTCTTAGCCACGCCCGTTCAACAGGGCATACTGTCTGGCCTCAACTGGGCTTTGTCCATTTCAGCAGGTTAAAGGAAAGTCAAGTTCCTCCTTATGTGCTGCCAGATGCTAATCTGAACTGCCTACTAATTCACTAAAAAGGCCTAACTTTTAGTGAATTATTAAATTCACTAAACAGTCCTCTCCCAAAGAGTTTACAAATTCCAGGAAATATCAGCTTTTTGCACCAGAACCACTGTATTTCCCAGAGTTAACAAGCAGGCCATTTGGAGATTTATCTTGAAAAGTACCATGTTTCTCATCATATTTTGGGCTGGATGTTTTGGGCTCTGAGGCTGTTAACCTTACAATTTCTTTGTAAATTGCTAAATTTACCACAATTAAAACACTGAGTGTAGCCGGGCGTTGGTGGCGCACGCCTTTAATCCCAGCACTTGGGAGGCAGAGGTAGGCGGATCTCTGTGAGTTCGAGGCCAGCCTGGTCTACAAAGTGAGTCTAGGACAGCCAGAGCTGTTATACAGAGAAACCCTGTCTCGAAAAAACCAAAAAAAAAAAAAAAAAAAACACTGAGTGTGGGGCTGGAGAGATGGCTCAGCAGTTAAGAGCATTGGATATCTGAGGCTTTTGGTGGTTTCTGGGAAAGCTAATGGTGGTAATCTGGTAACCCCAGGCCACTCCTCTGTGGGCACAGTTACCTTGAGATTGACCCTTTCTCTCTGAACTGGCTGTTTCTCTTTCACCAGATCTAAACCTGTGTGCTCTCCTCTGTCTAGCACTTTTTGCTTCCTAAGCCCTTCAACTCCTACTCGCAAACTCTCTAGTTGCACAGCCATTTCTGCAATCCTTTTATCATACCTCTCCTTATCCATTTGCAGCTTTTCAAATTGTTCAAGCATTCTCCCCATCTTTTTTGAAATATTATACAAGAGGAAAAACAACAACATATAAAAAGTCCCCTCTGAGCACAAAGCAGGAGAGAACCCAGTGGCAGCAGCCATCATAAGCCTTTTGCTGAGGTCCAGAAATACACTGTTCACTCCTCAAATCCTGCCTTCTCCTCCACAGCGTTAGATACGAAATTACCCATTATGCCTTGCCTTACATCTGGGTACCACTTGTAACACAGTGGCTTTTATCATTTTTGTTTTATTATACACTCTCATTTATTTCACTTTGTTTTTGGTTTTTTGAGACAAGGTTTCTCTGCGTAATACCCCTGGCTGTCCTGGACTTGCTTTGTAGACCAGGCTGGCCTATGAACTCGAACACACAGAGATCCGCCTGCCTCTGCCTCCCAAGTGCTGGGATAAAGGAGTGCGCCACCATGCCTGGCTTATTTTACGATATTTAATTCCTCTTCTTCCTTTCCAACCCTTGTTCCTTCCAACCCCGAAACACTAGGTGGGAAAGAAAGAAAGTTAAAGGGAGGTCTCTTTGAGCTACTTCCTGCTGATTAGGGTCATTGGATCCTTTGGGGGCTATACCAACCTCAGTAGTTTTTTTTTTTTTTTTTTTTTTGGTTTTTTGAGACAGGGTTTCTCTGTATCGTTGGCTGTCCTGGACTCCCTTTGTAGACCAGGCTGGCCTCGAACTCACAAAGATCCGTCTGCCTCTGCCTCCCAAGTGCTGGGATTAAAGGCGTGCGCCACCACCGCCCGGCTCAACCTCAGTAGTTTTAATACTATAGTTTATAGTAATAAACTATGTTTATTAATAATTGTAAACACCTATCAACCAACCCTAACACTTTAGAAAGGATACCCAGATCAAGGTGTCCTCAGGGACTGGAGAGATGGCTCAGTGGTTAAGAGCACTGGCTGTTCTTCCAAAGGACCCGGGTTCAAATCCCAGCTCCCACATAGCAGTTCCCAGCTGTCTGTAATGGCCAGGCATGGTGGCACATGTCTTTAATCCCACCACTTGGGAGGCAGAGGCAGGTGGATCTCTGCCAGTTCAAGGCCAGCCTGGTCTACAGAGTGAATTGAGAACAGCCAAGGATACACAGAGAACCATCTCAAAAAATCAAAATAAGAAAAATATGTCCTTAGGGCCATGTCTTTTGAGGGCAACTGGTCAGCAGTCTGTCTGCAGGAACATCACAATCAGCAGTCACTCAGTGGTCACCTGGCTCTGGCGTTGCTATGGCAGCCTTGCTTCTGCTTGGATCCGACCTCCTCCGTCTCTGGGAGCCTTCCAAACTTACATGAACAGGGGCTGTACTCCCACTTGTTTCTTTCTTTTTTCCCATTTATTTATTTGTTTGTTTGTTTTTCGAGACAGGGTTTCTCTGTGTAGCCCTGGCTGTCCTAGAACTCACTCAGTAGACCAGGATGTTCTTGAACTAAGCAAAGATCCACCTGCCTCTGCCTCCCAAATGCTGGGATTAAAGACATGCGCCACCACACCTGGCCATTACAGCCAGCTGTGAACTGCCATGTGGGTGCTGGGATTTGGACCCAGGTCCTTTGGAAGAGCAGCCAGTGCTCTTAATCGCTGAGCCATCTCTCCAGCCCCTCCCTCTTGTTTCTTAAGTCTGTTAAGTTTTTCCGAACCTCCTCTTGGCAGGTCTGGCACCCTGTGCAGCCTTGGTTCTGAGGCTGCCACACTCCAATGATGGCCCAGGTGCTGGTCGCCCAAGCTTTCCACCTTGGGGCTGGGCCCATCCAAGGCAATGATCTCCTCACCATCTGATGGCATGTTCACCAGCATCTGGCACACCTCCACTTCAGGTCAGGCCTTTTCTGTTGTAACAGCTCCGGGTGCCAGCAGCTGGAGAATGCCCACTTGGTTTTTTAATTTATGGGTTGTTTTTTTTTCGAGAAAGGGTTTCTCTGTGTAACAGCCTGGCTGTCCTGGACTCAGTTTGTAGACCAGGCTGGCCTCTGCCTCCCGAGTGCTGGGATTAAAGGTGTGTGTCACCATGCCCAGTGCCCACTTGTTTTTTTTGTTTTGTTTTGTTTGTTTTTTGAGACAGGGTTTCTCTGTTTAACAGCCCTGGCTGTCCTAGACTTCTTTGTAGACCAGGCTGGCCTTGAACTCACAGAGATGCCCCTGCCTCTGCCTCCTGTCTGCTTGGATTAAAGACGTATACCTCTACACCCAGCCCCACTTGGTTCTCACGAACCTTCTCTGAGCAGGTCCTCCACCATGCCTCTTCTGCCAACCTGAGTTTGTTTGTGGCAGGTGCCACTTTCCAAGGTGTTTCTTGGCCTTCATGGGCTCTACCCACCTCGGGCAGCAATCTTCAGCGAGTCTTGGTAGCTAGAGTCTTTTGAAGAGAGGCAGCTTGAGAAGCAATACCAAGTAAAAAGCCCCTTCTCCAGTTTTCTGGGCTTTCCTTCATAAATGCTGTCTCTTGGGCTGGAGAAGTGGCTCAGAGGTTAAGAGCACCGGCTGTTCTTCCCAAGGTCCTGAGTTCAATTCCCAGCAACCACATGGTGGCTCACAGCCATCTACATTGAGATCTGCTTGGGTATATATGTAGAGCAAATACTGTATACATAATAAATAAATAAATAAATAAATAAATAAATAAATAAATAAATGTTTAAAAAAAATGCTGTCTCTTAATTTTGTATCCCGCTGTTCTCTCATTGGTTATCCTGTGCCCTCCTCCCAAGGCACACCTGCCACCAGAGAGTACCGGGTGCACTCCCAGGTGTTCCTGACAGAAGCAAGTGTTTAGGCTGATCTCCTATGCCCCTTTCAAGAGTCTACATTGCAGAAGCCCTTACTTAAGTTTTATACGTTAATTCAACATAACTGTGTTCAAAAGAAATCCAAACCTCCACCACAGTCCAGCAAACCACCCAATCAGGAGACAGCAGCAGGAAGAGCAGCAATCTCATTCTTCTTTGTAGAGCTCCCGTCTTTCTTCTTTTTAGTGCCCCTCTTCTCCTCCTGGGCTCTGGCTTTTCTTCCTCTCTCAAGTCCTCACAGTTAAACTTGCTCAGCTGGCTAAGCCACGCCCTTGCTAGCTCATGAGGCAGTTAATGGTCCTAACTGAAGCAGCCTCACACCCGGGATTAAACAAAAACATTCTCGTAACAAAACTCTTACCACAGGGGAGGGGGAAAAGTTGAAATAATGCTATGTAACAAATTCTCTTGTCAAGCTATACAGCCAAAACATTAAGATGTCTACTCTCTTTTACAATCCCTCCAGGAATTAATGGGTCTAATCTCAACTTCGGTTTTTTGTTTTTTGTTTTTTTTTTTTTTTTTGGATCCAAGCTTTGACTTTCCCCAGGGTGAGTTGGTACACTTTAGTCGGCCAGGATGGGACATGCATTTGGTACTTCTGCCAATGTCTATGGTGTAAATGCTCCCACTGAGGCTGGTGATAATCTGCCATCAGCACGTCAACATGGGCAGGATTGGGTCCAGTTACAACTAGCCACTCATGTGGACTCTGTTTGGATGGGGACATGCTTCAGTGGTAGTGTGCTTGCCTAATGTCAGGAATTTTTCTGGTTGCTGAGATAAGACATGTAGACAAAAGCCACTTCATGGACAGAGGGCTTGTTTGGAATACACTTCCAGGTTGTAACAGTAAATTTTTATTTGTACTTGTATATTTGTTAATACCTAACAAATACCTATAAAGTTCCTAAATCTTAAAACCCAAACCCTAATTCTAAAACCTATAATCTAAGAATATCTTAATGCTCTAAAATACTCCAATATCTATAAAAACAAACATTCAACACTAACTTAAGTTTCTTTTTTTTTTTTTTTTTGGTTTTTCGAGACAGGGTTTCTCTGTATAACAGCTCTGGCTGTCCTGGACTCACTTTTGTAGACCAGGCTGGCCTCGAACTCACAGAGATCTGCCTGCCTCTGCCTCCCAAGTGCTGGGATTAAAGGCATGCGCCACCACTGCCCAGCTAACTTAAGTTTCTTAAAAGGATATTAATTCTTTCAGATTAATTTTTGGCATGGATCTGTATGGGTGGCTGGTTTCCACCAAGTCTTTCAATATTAAAGTCTGTGAGCCTTATTCATCAGATCTTAAGGCCAGTTTATAAATTTTATTTGTTTTGACCACTGAAGTGGAGTGGCCTTTTAATCAACCAAGAATTGCTTCTATGGTCCTAGGGCCCAATTGTTTGCAAGATGAAAAGTCTCTTCTGTTCACCTTTCCAATGCTCTGAGGCTTCCAAGGACTCCACTCCGGTGTTTTGGCCGCTCTGATGCTCTGAGGCTAGCATTCTGGAGCACCGGGGAGGGTCTGCCTTTACTTTCTCCACTAACATGGATTCCTGGCATGTCGGTACAAAACAGTGATGAACAGCAGAGCGTGGTCTCTCAGCATGTGTTGGCAGAGGAAGAAGAGGAAGGGGAGGAGACCGTTTGGGCTTCTGATTTTAAATCCCTTGTGTTGTAATGTGTCATAATGATCTTGGCATGAATTCTGGCATTGTCATTGCCATAGTTGCTGGTGGGCTTTCCAAGGCATGCCCCTCCAACAGAGTGTCCACAGTCCCATGATCATCTGTTCTTGGCAGGCTTTCAAGGCATGCCCTTCAATGTTAATCACATCGGATGTAATTGGTAATTGGATCTCCCCATCCCTTTCACCTGAGATGCCAAACTTCCAAAATGCCTATGCTGCTAGACGCTACACTAACTTCATTAACCCCAGCACACCAGGTTATAGTCCATCACGGTGGGAATTCACAGCCACAGGAAGTTATAGGAGTTGGTCACAGTCGGAAAGTGCAGAGAAGGGGGTTGGAGCAGTGGCTCAGCTGCTGAGAGGAAACACTGCTCTTTCAGAGACCTGGAGTTCGGTTCTCAGAACACATGTGGGTCTGTACCTGTAACTCCAGCTCCAGAGGTCTCTCTGGCCTCTGGCCTCCATAGGCACTAACTCACATGCACACTTCCAAGTCAAACTAGATTTTTACAAACTAAAAAGTGCCAGGTGTGCTGGCGTGTGACTTTAGCCCCAGTATACCAGAGGAAGAGTTTACCCTGGTCTTGGAGTAAGTTCCAGGCCAGCCTGAGCTACCTATCTCAGATCATCAACAACAAAGGAATGATAGGGACAGGGCACACTGGAGAGAAGGGTCAACAGTTAGAAACACTGGCTGCTCTTTCAGAGGACACCGGTTCAATTCCTGTCACGTCCCCCTCGACCAGCAAGGACGACGCAACTCGCAAAAGCTCTTCTCCAGCAGTTTATTCAGGTCCCTTGAAAACAGTCTTCCGAATCCTTGCTTGTGTCTCTGCTTGTGTCTCTGCTTCTCCTCCCCCAAGCCCTTATATGTCTACTCAAACCCAATCAGATCATGCCACCTAGCAATCCAAGATAGGCTCACAAAAGGAGGAAGCACACCGGGCTAGGCAGCTGCTACCAACTAAGGCTTGTTTACAGCTAAGCTTGAGCTTTCTGGCAATAAGCCAGGCGCCATCTTAGGGTTGCTGCTCACCACAGTTTTGTGGCTCGCCACAAATTCCCAGTGTCCACACGGTGATTCACAACCATATATAACTCCAGTTCCAGGGGATCCAGCACTTTCTGACCTCATGGACCCTAGACATGCACAGACATAAATAGAAGCAAAACACACATGCACATAAAATAAAGAAATCTAAGAAAGAAAATAAAAAGCAGCTTTAATGTACCATAAGTCGGGCCACACCCATCTGAAAGCCTCTCCAAGCGGCTTCTGAACTCTGCTGGCCTCGCTCACTTTTCTGGTGCTCTGGGGCTCGAAGACAGACAGACACCTTCAAGGAACTCTCAGCAGTTTTTATTCCAGGCCTTTGCCTTGGAATATAACAATCTAAATTCTGTTAATGGTGTGCTCTTTTTTTATTTTTTATTTTTGGTTTTTCAAGACAGGGTTTCTCTGTGTAACAGCTCTAGCTATCCTGGACTTGCTTTGTAGAGCAGGCTGGCCTCGAACTCACAGTGGTCCGCCTGCCTCTGCCTCTCAAGTGCTGGGATTAAAGGCATGTGCCATACACTCAGCCTTGCAAGGTTTCTTTTTTTTTTTTTTTTTTTTTTTTTTGTTTTTTGAGGCAGGGTTTCTCTGAATATCTCTGGCTGTCCTGGACTCGCTTTGTAGACCAGGCTGGCCTCGAACTCACAAAGATCCGCCTGCCTCTGCCTCCCAAGTGCTGGGATTAAAGGCGTGTGCCACCACCGCCCGGCTATTGCAAGGTTTCTTAATCATGCCCCTTCAACAGGGCATATTGTCCGGCCACAACCTGGCTTTGTCCGTCCCAGAAGGCAAAGGGATGCCAGGCTTTTCCCCATGTGCTGCCAGATGCTAACTCAAACTGCCCACCAGTTTCACCAAAGAGACCCAACTTCCTTCACACCCATGTCCCCATAAAAAGTCCTCTGGCAGCCGGGCGGTGGTGGCACAAGCCTTTAATCCCAGCACTTGGGAGGCAGAGGCAGGCGGATCTCTGTGAGTTCGAGGCCAGCCTGGTCTATAAAGCGAGTCCAGGACAGCCAGAGCTGTTATACAGAGAAACCCTGTCTCCAAAAACCAAAAAAAAAAAAAGTCCTCTGGTGCCTCTTTTGTCCTGGCCCCTTCAGGGAGATGAAGACTGCCTCCTGTAGACAGCCAGCGGAGCTCTCCGTGGTGCTGAAATTTCTCTGTTCTGGCCTCTCCAGGCAAAGTTTGAGCAACCAGGATCTCGCTCCCCTCACGCCCTAATCTTAACACGCCCCAATCTTGTTAATTTCTGTTACCTAAGCTTTCTTTCTTTCTTTCTTTCTTTCTTTCTTTCTTTCTTTCTTTCTTTCTCTCTCTCTCTCTTTCTCCCCCCCCCCACAGGGTTTTTTTCTGTAGTCTTGCCTGCCCTGCCATTGCCAGGGAGACAGAGAGAGGAGGATCCCTGGAATCCCCGGAGTTTCTCTACCAGCCAAGCCTGACCCATGAGTTGCAGGGCAGTGAGAAAGACTGTTTCCAAAAGCAAGTTGGACAGAGTCTGAGAACCACACCCAGTGTGACCTCTGGCCTTTACCTGTGGATGCTTGTGGACATATGCACGGCTAATCTTGAACTGTCAATCAAAAGGATGCTTAGGGGCCTGGTGGGGAGGTGGATTAGATAGAACTCACTGTAATCACGCCTTTAATTCCAGCACATTAATCCCAGGGAGGCAGAGGCAGGCAGATTTCTGCAAGTTAGAGGCCCGCCTGGTCTACAGAGTGAATTCCAGGACAGCCAGGGCTACCTAAAGAAACCCTGTCTCAAAACAAACAAATAATTTCTCTCTCTCTCTCTCTTTCTTTCTGGTTTTTCCAGACAGAGTTTCTCTGGGTATCCTTGGCTGTTCTGGGCTCACTCTGTAGGCCAGGCTTGAACTCATAGAGATTGGCCTGCCTCTGCCTCAGCAATGTTGGGATTAAAGGTATGCACCAACACACCCAGCCAAACAAATCATTTAAAACAACATTTTATTAAATTAATTTATGTGTATTTGTTTGTGTGCATGTGGAAATCAGAGGACAATCTCCAGAAGTCAGCTCTCTCCTTCCCTCACAAGGGTCCCAGAGATGGAACTCCAGCTGGCCAGCAAACATCTTTATGTGAACTGTCTCTGCAGCCTGGGGGGGGGTGCATTTTCTTCTGATTGATTCTACATAAACCTGACACAACGTAGAGTCGTTCTGGGGAGGGTGCATCAATTGAGAAAATTCCCTCACCAGATTGGCCTGTGGCCTATTTTATTTTCTTTCTTTTTTTAATTCAAGAATTTGGGGGGGGGGCTATTTTCTTGATTGATGACTGATGTGGAGGTCCTGTATGTCGAACAAACCATGGGGAGCAAACCAGTCACAGTCCTCCACAGTCTCTGCTTCCCTCCCGCCTCCAGGTTCCAGGCCTGACTTCCCTGGATGCTGAGCCACAGCTGTGAGATGAATAAACCTTTTGCCCCCAGGTTGATTTTAGTCACTGTGTTTCACCACAGATTTTGTTTGTTTGTTTGGGACAGCATTTCTCTGTGTAATAGCCCTGGCTGTCCTGGACTTGCTTTGTAGACCAGGCTGGCCTCGAGCTCGAACTCCCAGAGATCCACCTGCCTCTGCCTCCCAAGTGCTGGGATTAAATGCATGAGTAACCACGACTGGGTTTTCTTCTTTTTCTTTATGTGTGTATGTGTGTGTGCGGTTTATGTGAGGTGTGTGTGTGATGTGGGTATGTGTATGTGGTGTGAATGGTGTGTAATGTGGGTATGTGTGTGTGGTATTCATGGTGTATGTGGAGGTCTGAGCTTGAGGGCCAGTGTCTTCTTCCACCCCTCTCCACTCTGGACATAGACATGAGGTCTCTCAACTAAAGCTGTAACTGGGCTCTGGTAAGGGTAAGTCCAGCTACTCAGCTTCTCCTGGGATGCCTTGTGTCTCCTATGTGCTTAGCTGCCACCCACGTGTGCCATTGAAGGGTGCTGGGTATCCTAACTCTGTGGCAAGCATTTTTGTTTTTGTTTTTGTTTCTTTTTTTCTTTATTTTTGAGACAGGGTTTCTTTGTGTAGTCCTGGCTGTCCTGGTACTCACTCTGTAGACCAGGCTGGCCTCGAACTCACAGATTAAAGGTGTGTACCACCATGCCCGACAGCAAGCAATTTTCAATGGAGGTTTCACTCCATCTCCCCCGCTTTTTTTTTTTTTTTCAAGACGGGGTTCCAGCCGGGCAGTGGTGGCGCACGCCTTTAATCCCAGCACTTGGGAGGCAGAGGCAGGCGGATCTTTGCGAGTTCGAGGCCAGCCTGGTCTACAAATTGAGTCCAGGACAGCCAGGGCTACACAGAGAAACCCTGTCTCGACAAACCAAAAAAAAAAAAAAAAAAGACAGGATTCCTCTGTGTATCCTTGGCTCTCACTTTATAGACCAGGTTGGCCTTGAACTCACAGAGATCCACCTGCCTCTGCCTCCGGAGTGCTGGGATTAAAGGCCTGCGCCACCACACCCAGCATCTCCCCCACTTTTTAAAAGACAGGGCCTCATGTATCCCAGGCTGATGTCTGGCTCACTATGTAGCTGAGGGTAACCTTGGACTCCTGAAAGCTCTGCCTCGCTCTCCCCGTGCTGTGGTGATAGGCTAGGTCGCCACATGAATTTATGAGTTGCTGGTGATGCAAGTCAGGGTTTCCCACGTTCTAGGTCAGCCCTCTACCCACTTAGCCCCATGTCTGGGGTTGGCCTGGAACTTTCAATCCTCCACCTTAGCCTTGGGAGTGCTGGGGGGACAGGCATAGTGTTGGCTGCCAGGGAGTGGCTGACAGCGCACCCCCCCCCCCTTTGTCTTCCTCAGCTATTACTCAGGCTTCCAGAAATAGAGCCCAGTGCGCACAGATATAGAGGCAGAGGTTTATTTTAAGATGTGACTCACACGATCCTGTGGGCTCTAAGCCCAAAATTAGCAAAGCTGGCCAGCAGCCTTGAGACCAAGAACTGAAGGAAGCTGTAGAGGAACTTCAAAGAGAGTGGGCGGAGGTGGGAGGGGCACTTCCCTTTCTCTCTCTGGACCCACGTTGGGGGAGGGGGACTTCCCTCTCCCTCTGACCCAGCTTTTCTCCTGCTTCTTTCAGGTGATGCCCTGAGTTTGATACATAAAGTAAAAGGGCCTCTGGGCACAGTGGGGTGTCCTCTCGAGGTCCTGTGCATACTCCACCGCCTACATGCCAGCATATACCTCCACATATCCCAGCATTTGGAGAGCTGAGGCAGGAAGGTCCTGAGTTGAAACCTTACTGGGCATTCAGAAGGACTCTAAATTAAATAAAAATTCAAGGCTGGGGTGTAGTTCATGGGTAGAGCTCCTACCTAGAATCCCCCAGCGAGGGGCTGGGGGCATGGGCGGGGTGGAGCCAAACCTAGAACCCCCAGCAAAGGGGGCTGGGGTGAGTGGTCAGGGTGGAGCCCCGCCTAGAATCCCCCAGTGAGGGGCTGGGGGTATGGTCAGGTTGGAGCCCCGCCTAGAATCCCCGTGGTTTGGTGATACAGTGTCCTTTCTTCAGGAGGCACCAGGTTCCATCCTTTGCTCAGGCAATGAAAGCAAAAGGGACCTGGGAAATTCTCTCCAGAACCTCCGGAATTGGCTTAGGAATCATAGTAATTCATAGAATCAAATCATAGTAAGGATATTGTCTTGTAGGAAAAAGATGGAGTCTCTCTCTGGACAACACAAGGAATAGTAGAAATTGACAATCAAGAAGAACGGAGGAGGGCTGTAAACATAAATTTTATTAATTTTAAACACCTACCACATCACCAACCCTAAGAACTTTAGAAAGGATACTCAGATCCTCAGGGGCAGGTCCCCGAGGGCAACTGGTCAGCAGTCTGTCTGCAGGAACGCCACAGTGGCAGTCAGTCAGTGGTTAACTGGCCGCCCCCTCACTTCAGCTTGGGCTAAAGGCCTCCTAAGTCAGCCAAGACTGTCGAAGGTAAATAGAGCGGGTACAGCATCCGTGTGCTTCAGTGCTTAGCTGAACCCTCTTGGGGCAGATGCTGTGGCGTGTGGCCTAGGCCTTGGATTCGAGGCCTTGCCATGGCACCTCTGTTCGTCTGGGCTTTGCCATGGCACCTCTGTTCGCCTGGGCCTTGCCACACCCTCACAGGACTCCCACCTGTTTCAACTGGCTCTTCGTAGTCAGTTTGCGATGGGCTCAGAGTGCTGTCACCTCACTCACTGGGCTCTGCGACTGTGGAGATGTAGCCTCATGGTTGGTCTCTGTTTATGTGATGAGGGGACTCACTGCCCAATTCTTACCTCAGAGCTGCAGCAGTCTAGGGGCTGGTTAGCACTTCTCTGCTTGAACTTCAGCCTTTTCTGTCAGCACGGCCTCGCACCAGCGGTTGGCACATGCCTGCTTTGTTTGCACCTCCATCTCTCGAGCCTTTTTGGTCTCTCCTGCCACACCCTAAAGGAGGGCACTGCTCTTGAAGTCCCTGGCGGTTTCTCAAGGTCTCTGGTCATGCCCTTCCAGGGGGTGCTGTTCTCAGTGTCTCTCCTAGCCTTGGCTTTCCAACCTGGCTCTGCCCAACTCTGGCTCTGCCCAACTTGGACCACTATCTTTCTAGCCTCTTTCAAAGTTTGGGAGTGTCCTGTGGTAGGTTTAGTGTTAGCATATAATAGCATGGGGATAGCAAAAGCCTCGACTTTAAGATAAAAGACTTCCTCCCGAAGTGACATTCCTTGGGAAATTGCCAAGGGCCTGTCGCATCCCCCTCGACCAGCAAGGACGACGCAACTCGAAAAAGCTCTTCTCAAGCAGTTTATTCAGGTCCCTTGAAAACAGTCTTCCGAATGCCCGGGCAGACCCAACCCACAGGCTAAATACTATATGAACAGCCAATCAAGTAAAGCCACGTGGTGCTATCTTAGAGGCCCACATATGCGGAAGCAAGCCAGATCAGCGGTCTTAGCCAAATATGGACTTGTTTACCACGGAGAGGGCTCACCGGCAGGCTGGTGGAAGGCGGAAACCGGCGCCATCTTTAAGGCGTGGCACGTCGCAGCTCTCTACAAGGACCTACGACCTCTTTGATCATATTTGGGGGCAGGGACATGCCCTGAGGCACCTGACCACATCTGTGGACCACCTGTGAATTCACACCCCTCTGCAAAAAGCTTTTTGAAAAAGACTGAGCCCAGGGGCATAACCTGAAAAGAGCTGTAAAGACTCTGCTGAAAAGCCAGGCGGTGGTGGCGCACGCCTTTAATCCCAGCACTTGGGAGGCAGAGGCAGGTGGATCTTTGTGAGTTCGAGGCCAGCCTGGTCTACAAAGCGAGCCCAGGACAGCCAGAGATATTCAGAGAAACCCTGTCTCGAAAAACCAAAAAAAAAAAAAAAAAAAGACTCTGCTGAAGATATTTAAGTCAAGATGCACAGAGAGCTGGGCTCCTCTTTCTGTATCACCTCCTCCTCTTCTGGCAAAGAACTCGCTTCAATCTCATTGGAAAGTTTACCCCTCTGATGCTGAACTGTTTAGGGTCTGGAGAGGAGAGGGATTCTCCCTGGGATTCTGGAGCGCTTAAACTCAGAGCTCCGGGACTTTGGGCCTTTGCAGGCCATAAGCATTTGAATAGGTGAGCTGCCTGGGAGACTTTCATATGTTAAATAAACCGCAGAGGAGATTCCTGTTTGATAAACTGTCTTGGGATCTGACAGAATGAAATTCAGAGACTTTTTTTGTTTTGTTTTGTTTTTCGAGACAGGGTTTCTCTGTGTAGCCCTGGCTGTCCTGGACTCACTTTGTAGACCAGGCTGGCCTCGAACTCACAAAGATCAGCCTGCCTCTGCCTCCCGAGTGCTGGGATTAAAGGCATGCGCCACTATGCCCGGCTCTATTGCTGTCTCTGAATTACACAGCAGGCTGCCTTCTCATTGGCCAGCTTCACGCCCTCCTCCTGGAGGTACACCTGTTGCCTAGAACTACATGCACTGCCAGGTGCCAGGCTGACTCAATGGAGATCCAACCTCCACCACAGAGGGCCCTGGGTAGGATCCCTTACAGTGACATCGAGTCAAATAAGTACATTGACTGACAGTGTTGAACTCCCTCTGAAGGGGGTGAGGAATTAAATCAGAATAAAAAGAACAATCACAGGGCAACACCCGGTCATCTCAGCAGTGTGGGATCTAGTCTTCAAGGTTAGGACTTGGTTCAAGGTCATTCTGGACTACACAAGAGAGTTTCTAAAAAAACAAACAAACCCATGAGTGCATACTGGGGCAGGCCTTTAATCCTAGCATTCGGGTGGGGTGGCAGAGGTAGGCAGATCTCTGTGAGTTCAAGGCCAGCCTGGTCAACCAATGTACTTCAAGGCTATACAATGAGCTGCTCTCTTAAAAGCAGAGGGGGAAAAAAGGTAAAAACAAGTAAACATAATCCAAAGTAGAAGCCAACAAATAAAACCACGGAGCAGTCTGGGAAGAGCCAGTCCAGAGTTTGGGAGAGATCACAGGCCCATGCTTCAGAGATCCACCTGCCTCTGCTTCTCAAGTGCTGTGTAACACACATGTATCTGTGTGTCAATAAGCCTGGTAAGAGCAGTTTCTGAAAGTGCTTACATCGTTCCAAGCCTTTGTAGCTATCATTTGTAAATTTTGAAATGCGGTCTCATTAAGTTGCCCAGGCTGGCCTGGACATCACTTGGTAGCTCAGCATTCTAGCTGCTGGAAGTTTCTCTTTGGGACAGCAAGTGCTAGACTGAGGATGTGAACCACCTCACCTAGATCAAGCTCTCTCCAGTGTGACACAGGAAGAGGAAACCAACTATCCAAAAATAGCTGATAACCTCTCCCACGCTCGCCTGAAGGTAACTTATTTTCAGAAGGAGTTTGGGGAGGAAACTTTGGTGTTAGAAAGATTAAAATGCGGGCTGGAGAGATGGCTCAGCGGTTAAGAGCACTGGCTGCTCTTCCAGAGGTCATGAGTTCAATTCCCAGTAACCACATGGTGGCTCACAACCATCCGTAATGAAATCTGGTGCCCTCTTCTGGCCTGCAGATATACCTTCAGACAGAACACTGTATACAAAATAAATAAATCTAAAAAAAAAAAAAAAGAAAGATTAAAATGCGGCTGGGCATTGTGGCACACGCCTTTAATCCCAGCCCTCGGTAGGCAGAGGCAGGTGGATCTTTGTGAGTTCGAGGCCATCAGAGTGAGTTCCAGGACAGCCAGTATTGTTACACAGTATTGTTACCTGTCTCAAAAAACAAACAACAAAAAAAAGAAATGGCTTGAGAGGGAAATCAGTTTAGCTCCTAGCTCTCTATAGAGTTCTGGGAAGATCAGAGAATAACTTTTTACACCCACGATGGGGAACTTCAGAGTTAGGAGGCTCCAATTTGATTATTTATTTATTTATAGACAGGGTCTTCTTATATAGCCCTGGTTGGCCTAAAACTTGCTCTCTAGCCCAGGCTGGACAGACTGGACTCCAAACCACACAGATCCACCAGCCTTAGCCTACTGAGTATTGGGATTAATGGCGTGGGCTACCACCGTTGGGTATTTATGTGACTTCTACTTTTTTAAAAAATGTGCATTAGTGTTTTGCTTGCCTATATGTTTATGCACCACAAGCTTGCCTGGTACCTGTGGAGGCCAGAAGAGAACACTGGAACCCTGGGTGACAGATGTCTGTGAGCCACCATGCTGTGTGAATGGTGGGAATTGAACCCAGGTTCTGTTGAGCCATCTCTCCAGCCCATTTTATGTTTTGAGGAGTGATTTCAGCCTGTAGCCCAAGTGGGCCCTGAATTGTGATCTCCCCTGCCTCAGCCATCCACCTGCTTGGGTTATAGATATCTGGACATAGATTTTGTTAGCATGAAACTGCACACAAAATAGGAAAAAACTGAGCCGGGCCCAGTGGCACACCTTTTAATCCCAGCACATGGGAGACAGAGGCAGGTGGATCTCTGTGAGTTCAAGGCCAGCCTGGTCTACAAAGCCAGTGTGTTACACAGAGAAACCTTGTCTTGAAAAAAAAAAAAAAAAAGAACAAAAAAAAGGAAAAAATTTTCAAAAAGAATAAAAAGAAGCTGGGCATGGTGGTATCAACCTTTGATTTCAGAACTAGAGAGGCAGAGGCGGGTGGATCTCTGTGAGTTTGAGGCCAGTTTGCTGTACAGAGTGAGTTCCGGGACAGAAAGGGCTACCCCGTCTCAAAAAAACCCCAAATAAATAAGTAAATATATAAATGAACAAAAAATAAATAGAATGAAAAACTCAGAAAAGTGAAAAAATAGAAAAATGAGAGAAAAGGAAAGAGGGAAATAAAAGACAAGGAAGGAAAAGAAAAGAGAAGAGGGTAAAAAAAAAAAAAAAAAAAACCGCGAGCCTGCGGCGTCAGGATTTGAACTTGTTCCCCGCCTAGGCTCTCGGTTTCCTCTGCAGGGTTTCCCCGGGTCCCCGCTTCCGGCTGGCGGGGGCGTCCGAGGGCAACCGAGGACGTGCGTGCGCAGTTACGTGCGTACGTGCGTGCGTCGGTCGGAGGCGGGTGAGTCCAAGGGGGCGTGGCGTGCGAGGGGTGGCGCTCGCGGCGCGGCGGGCAGGCGCTGTGGCCGCGCACCGCCTCTTGGCTCCCGGCCTCCCCCGCGCGCGCGGGCTCAGTGGTTCCGCCCGGCCCCCCGGCTCATTGTGCCTTCTCCTCACGCCGGTCCAAGATGGCGGCGGCGCTAGACGCCCCGGCTCTGTGACTCCTACAAAGAGGGGAGCCGGGGGCCGCACGGGAGCGGCGGCCGAGGCGCAGGCCTGCCGTCTGTCCTCAGCCGTCCGCCCCGCGTCCGCCCGCCCCCGACCGCCCGGCTTCCCGCCGTCGGCCCCTCCCTTCCCCCAACCGTCTGCCTAGCATGGTGCGGCGACCGCGCGCGCCGACATGGGCGAGAAGCTGGAGCTGAGGCTCAAGTCGCCCGTGGGCGCCGAACCCGCCGTCTACCCGTGGCCGCTGCCGGTCTACGTGAGTGTGCTGGCGGGGCAGCCAGGGGTGGGGGTCGCGGCGCTCCGGGGCCCCGGAGTGGTGGCGGGTCCTTGGCCGTTCCCGGCCCGCGCCCGGGGCTGCCGTTGCCCCGTCGCGCTGTCGCCGCCATCGGCTTGGAGTCGCGCGTCCCCGGCCGTGGCGGATCTGAGCCCGGGGTGACGTTGTGGGCAGGGGTGTAGGGACTAGTGGGTCGGAGACGCATTGCCTTCGTGTCGACCCTTCGTGTTGTCACCTCACGTCCCCTCATACCGTCGTCGCTGTCTCATCATGCCGTCTTCTGTCTTGTCCCCTTATGTCCTCTTATGTTGTCACTTTCTTGTGTTGGTGGGCAGGTGCTGAAGGGACCCTAGAAAGTTGGGGAGGTTGAACCTGCAGGTCACTTTAGGTTGTCCCCCATATTGGTGACAAGGTGGGAGGGTTCTGAATAGTTGTCATTGGGCCCGGATGAAAGGACCTGGGAAGTTAGGTTGTCACCTCAGTTTGGACCTCATGTGTAGTCAGATGTTGGTGGATTGGTCTCAAGGTACCTTGAGAAGCTGGATCAGTTATTCTCTTATGTTGGTAACATGGCTGGAGGGGACTTGGGAAGTCTGGAGGGTCTCCTCATGTTTCTGAGCAAGGCAGGTGGGACTCTGGAAGGTTGGGGAGTGTTAGCCCCTAATCCTAATGACCCTTGGAAAATGACAGGCAAGCTGGTCTTGGTCTTGGTGGCACACACCTTTAATCTCTGAACTTGGGAGGCAGAGGCAGGTGGATCTCTGTGAGTTCAAGGCCAGCCTGGTCTACAGAGTGAGTCCAAGACAGCCAGGGCTGTTATATAGAGAAACCCTGTCTCGAAAAACAAACACACATACAAGAAAATAATAGGCAGAGTGGCAGTACCAGAAGGGGTTCTGAAGTCCAGGAGGGCCTGCTGCAGAGGTCAGCGTCCTGGTCCCTGGTGGTCCTGTTGCTTTGAGTAGAAAATGAAGCACTGGGTTCACATCCTCACTGGGCCCCATGGACCAGGTGTGCCCTGGTCCTCTGCCACTTCCCGTTGGATAGCCCTGTGTGTGTCCTTGAAAATTCCTACAGGTGTCCACTCTGTTCTGAGTTCAACAGGATGGCTGAGCAGCAGATTGTTGTCACTAAGCCTGTGACCTGAGTTCCATCCCTGGTAGGTAGCAGAAGGGGAGCACCAACTCCCACAAGTTGTCTGACCTTCCCTTGTGCCCAAACAGACACTCACAAACATAATAGGAATTACAGTACCTGGCTGTGTGTGCTGGGCAGTGGTGGTGCACTCCTTTAATCATGACACTGGGCCAGGAGATCTCTGAGTTCCAGACCTGCGTGGTCTGCACAGTGAGTTCCAGGTTGGTGGCCTGAATAAAAGGAGTCTGAGAAACTGGGGAAGTTGTTCCCTCTTGTTATCATGACTGAAAGGACTGTGGGAAATGGGAAGGGTTGTCCCTTCATGTTGGTGGCATTTGGAGGGGCCTTGGGAAGTCTGGGAGGTTGTTTGGTGAGACTCTGTGGAAGAAAGGAAGAACAAATTTATTAGTACTTTTCCTCTCAAGACAGAGAAGTTGTAACTTATTTGTGACCCTTATTGTCATTGTCAAGGGTCACTATCCACTCTTTCCAGGGTATAGTTCTGTGAATTGTGGTCACTGTCACAGTTGAGCTGCAGCACGCTTCAGCCACCCCCAACCTCCCTTCTGTTCTCCCCATCATCTGCTTCCCACCTCCTTGGCCATCATACCGTGTCCTCTGCTGGCAGTTTTCCCCAGAATGAAGGCCTGTAACTGTACTGCTCGCCAGGGATGGTGTGTTTGAGGCTCATGCGTCCATGCTGTCTGCGGGACTGGGGTTGCCCCAGTGTTTCTTTCAGCTGGGTGACATCCTTTGGGTATTGAGCCATTCGGTGATCACTGATTTTGCTAGTCACAGGGTGCCTGGGCCTGTCCAGCATTTCTTTTTCTATTGTTTCTTTTGGTCTTGTTATATAGTGGCTAACCTGGAACTCTGTAGCTCAAGCTAGCCTGGAACTTGCAATGATAGCTTACTTCTGCCCCAAGTGCTGGGATGATGGGCTTACACCCCAGCGTGTGTGTGTGTGTGTGTGTGTGTGTGTGTGTGTGTGTGTGTGTATGTGTGACAGAGAGAGAGAGAGAGAGAAAGAGAGAGAGAGAGAGATTGATTAGACTGGAGTCTGTGAGCTCCAGACACCTGCGGGTGGGCATGTGCAAGCTGAAGTTGCCCCACCAAGAAATGGGTTGCTTGATTTGTACCTAGTGGCCAGTCACCAGCCTACATCCCCAGAGTTGTCATATCTGAGGACGAAGGGCTAAGAAAACCTATCACAGCCCTGCTAGTGCCCAGTGGAATGGTGCTACCAGTCCACCTCTAACCTGTTCCCTGGGGATGAAGACAAAAGTTCACCCAGTGACACTGGCCCAGTCACCGCCCCATGTGAATCAGGCCTTCAGTTGAGCCTGGCGGGAACTGGCTTTCCAGTGATGGGCCGGAATGACCGCCCAGCGCCTTTCCCTTTTTGGCCCAGATCTCACTTGGCAGGGTTGGCTCTGCTGGCCCAGTTCTGCTCCTGACATCTGCAAGTCTTTTCCAGCTGTGGTTTTCACACTGCTGTCTATCCATCCAGGAGCCAGCAGAGGGGTGTGTGTGTGTGTGTGTGTGTGTGTGTGGCTTCAGCTCTAACACACTGCTGTCTATCCATCCAGGAGCCAGCAGAGGTGTGTGTGTGTGTGTGTGTGTGTGTG